>JAMPIV010003599.1:0-73856 GCA_024509875.1 Oreohelix idahoensis
ACAAAACAAACACCACCCACAATTCCAATAATACACCCAAACACAACTAAACCTTCCACAACCCTTAATTACTCCAAATCTAACAGTATTACCCCCATCTCAAAAAAAACATACTCAATTACAACAAAACCATATCACACCACACCCAACCCAACCCCAACAAATACCCCCCCAACACCTTAATAAACCACAAACATACCATATAACAATCCCCAACACAACAAACACAACACAACAAACCAAATAAAACAAACCAAACAAACACACACCAACATCACACTCCACTAAATACATGAGACACCCCCAACATATACAAAAACAACCAAAACACCAAACACAAAACACCCACCACACATTCACCATACAACCTACCACCCCATTTATAAATATTATAATTTTTATATTTCTAAACACATACATCTTTTCCATCCATACCGCAAACTTCTCCCCACCCTTACAAATCACACAACCTATCCCCACCCCCCCAATTAAACCAAACCCACACAGTACAAACTTAATACACCCCCCCCCCACAAATCCCTATTCCTGCAGCACTTATTTTGGCTACAGAGAATCTCCTCATACTTCCACAGGATTTCCGCCAGCTACACTCTTATTCGGCAGACCCATTAAGGGCCCGCTTGAAGCCTTACTTCAGTCTCTGACAGACGAGAAGGCTGATGAGACAGTTGTCTCAGCCAGTAAATATGTGTCGGTTTTAAAGGAACGGTTGAAACTAGGGTGGGACCTAGCAACGACTAACTTTAAGCGAGCACGCACCAAGCACGCTAACCGATACAGGAAAGTCGCGGAAGAGAGAGAACTGGAAGCAGGAGAGAAAGTTTTGGTGTTGCTCCCTACCGAGAACAACCAACTGAAGATCGGATGGCAAGGGCCGTTTACCGTCCTGAAAAAGATTTCTAAGGCTAACTACCAGATCTCTATTGAAGGAAAGGAGAAGGTTTTCCATTTAAATCTCTTAAAGAGATACTTGGAAAAACCAGTGCCAACCTCCGACCATCTCCTGACGATCGCAAAAAACTGACGAAGATGACGATAGTGGCAGGGATATTCCACCGCTATCAGAGGAAATCTTTCAAAAATGTCAGAAGCGGCGACGCTCTTTCAAGCGCGCATGGGAGACATTCCAGAGGAAGGAAACTTTGAGGAGTGGACTTGAGTAGGAATTGGACAGAGATGGAGGGGGAAGAGGAGAGGGAAGAAGACAGACACCCCGAAGCTACGGTTATAGGAAATTAAACTCCATAACGTAGACATGGAGTGCTTCCATATCTTAAAGGGGGGAGGCTCTGTCACGTAGGGTTTATATTCATTTAATTTCCTACATCTTCTTCCTATTCTTTCACCCGAATTCTCTCTTTTATTATCTCTGTATTTCCTTTTTTTTTCCTGTATATTTTTCATCCATTCGTTTTGCGAATATTATTTTCATATAATTCGCAAACTTTACCTGTTTTCCTTTCTCTAAAACTGAGAATCGCACCTGGGTGGTATTGCGTACATGTCAGTCGCGCTGGTCGGATGATAGGCGTGAATTTACAGCATTCGCTAGACATTCGTCTGAGGGTCTCTGGCCTGGGGCGTGAAAATTCACCCGAGGGACATGGAAAGTAGACAGAGAGTCTGCATTTCAGTAAACGCATGAGGTTTTTCGTCAGGAAAAAACCCGGCTTAGCGTGAAAATCCACTCCGCACTGCAGACGGTGGTCTGAGATTTGCAACTCATGCAAGCCCTCGGCCACTGATGGCTGTTACGTCACGCGATAAGCGGACGAAGGTGTTATACGGACAGGGGAGACTATTTCGCTTGGCGAAATAAGATTAGGATCCTGTGTCCGATTTTAAAGATATTGGCCAAGTTTGAAACTTTAATTTCATTCTCGCTCATAGACTCACAGTAGATAGGTTGCTCGTAAACAGAATAGCTGTTAGCGAAGATCTCAGTTTGTTTCGGCAATTTGTCGAACTTCTAGACTTCCAGAAATATTTTCAGCATTTTTATTCTTAAGTTGTGCGACTACCTGTAATTCTGTGGTTGAGGTAATTAATATGATAGATATATAGATTTTGTGAGTGTTAAAGTGTTAAAATCGCTTAATTCATTTTAATCTATTTCTTTAGCGCAGAAGAGAAATAAAGTGGTAGGCTATTATATTTTCTAGGGAAGCATTCAGTGGAAAGCAGAATAAAATTAAAATTTCTAGCTTATAACGGCAATTGTAGCTATTTATGAATTTAATTTAACCGCTAATACTCAGTCGAGTGTATTTTTCTAAACTAACGTATAAACTCTAGAATCGAGCCTCATGAATGGTGACGGAATACGCACGTGTTCCTAATTCATGAGGATTGCTGATTTTTAAATATAACTTACGTCACGGGAAGTTTAAATGATAAGCAAAGCTCTCTGCTTGCAAGTTTAAATGTAAGTTATAACCAGTACAGATTCTGTTTATTATATTATATGTGTTATTTTTCCTCCACACAGTGAAAGTTTTGGGGTGACCCTAACTTTACCAGCACCTAGTAGTAGTTTCCATACTTGTGAAGAAATAGACAGTCCTTATTTTTGAACCACGTGGGATTCTTAAGTACCACTGGACTCAACAGTGCATAAGCAACCCGAGTTAGCCAGAAATACTATATCCCAATAACGGGTTTTTCAAAGACTGTAATGATAACTACTGGACCTTGGAGCCAGATCTTAATTTCTTCTAGAAACTCTACGTAATTTTTCTGCCTGGTGGCGCGAAATACTTCAAGTATTAACTAACATTTCCCGACTATATATATATATATATTTTTTGTGGACAAATCTGTGGTGTGACTAAAGTGAATCCTATACTGAGGGAAGGCACCGACCTGACATTCATCATTTCTAGAAACCTACGCTATTGACACTGTGCTCTGCTAACTCCCGCGCCTGGATTAACTGTTAGGTGACTTAATCAGACATTTGAACAAATTTGCACACCCAAGTAGTCGTTCCCGGAGACTCCGAGTTAAATACGTCTTTTGGAACTGGGGACTTCTTGGCAGAAGACTGCATTTTTTTGAGTCTGTGTGAAAAATCTAAAATCAGTGTGTTCCAAGAGGCAGCGAGCAAAGTCGTGAGTACATGTATGAGAGGCCATGGCGGAATGAATGAGTGTACGCTGGTTTGAGTGATATTTTCACTATTATATCTTTGACACCCTGTTGCTGTCCTATTTTTTTTTTCAATCTGCATAATTTGTTGCTAAGGCTAGAGTTCTTGTGTGTTTGTCTTAGGTTAAATCTGATTTTTTTCAAACTCTGTGCATATAATTACGAGATAAAACATAGATAACTCTTAGACTCAAACCCTATGTATCTGTGACTCGGGCGCCATCATCTGTTCCCTTAACGGGGCCGGGCTAAACCTAGAGTTAACACTATAACGGGGCTAACATCCTTGCAACATTTCCTTGAATTTTTATGACTATGTGTATATGTATTTTCCTTGATGTACTTTCTTTGATGTTGTGAGCCGATTTTTCCTGATATTAAAATCGCTCGTGAACTTAATAATCGTGTTTGGTCAGCTCGTTCTAGATAATATATATATCATTGTTATAGTTTTCCCACGTCTGTGTGTTTACCGGTCGTCACGTGTATGTGCGTGCCTGTGAGTGATAGAAATATACGTAATCTGTATATTGGTGTAGTCTGTCTGACGCTGTAACAACTGTTGTAGAAGATAGGTGTGAATAACATCTTTGCACGCTTTTCTGACTCTACTAAACCTCCCTTTACACCTAAACCTGGAGCCTCTCATGCCCTGGACCTGTATATCAAGAACACCATCCATGACATTCAGCAGCTCCGCCCTCGTAGATTGCATTATTCCAATCTCACTTCGGCAGAGTCTAGTGCTCTCTCGCTTCTTCGCCGTAGAGACGACATTGTCATCAAACCGGCTGACAAGGGAGGAGCCATTGTCGTCTGGCAGAAAGACTTGTACCTAAGTGAAGGTAAAAACCAGTTGACCAATGGCTCTTTTTACAGGTCTAGGGCCAGCGATGCGACTGTCTCTAACAATCGCATTGTACACAACACCATTAAACAGTTTATCAATAGTAATGATCTTCCTCCCGGGGCATCTCGTCTTAGGATTCATGACAGCTCTTTGGGCAAGCCTGTATTCTACATGCTCCCCAAAATTCACAAGATCGAAAACCCTGGAAGACCTATTGTTTCAGCCTGTTCTTGTCCTACTGAACGCATTTCTGACTTCCTCGACAGCATTTTCCAGCCTATCGTTTGAGAGTCTTCCCTCCTATTCATCAAAGACACCAATCACGCTCTTACTACTTTCTCCTCTATTCCGACTCCAGCAGACCGCTCCATCCTACCGTCTTTTCTTGCTAGACGTCTGCTCTCTGTATACCTCTATTCCCCACTCTGATGGTCTCCGAGCTCTTCGGTTTTTTCTGGATCAGCGCACTTGCCCTTCTATATCCACTGACACCCTTCTCCGTCTTGCTGAACTGGTCCTTAACCTGAATTCCTTTGAATTCAATGGTCAATTTTTTGACCAAATTAGTGGTGTTGCCATGGGAACGAAGATGGGTCCCAGCTATGCCTGTCTATTCATGGGCCACTTGGAGCATCAGATATGGCAACAATACTCCGGTCCTTTCCCTGGGTTTTACCGCAGATATATCAATGATGGCATAGGTCTCACAGATATGTCTGAGACTGATTTACACCGCTTCATCGACTTTGTGAACCATTTTCACCCCACCATTAAGTTCACCTCCCTCGTCTCCACAGTTTCTGTCAACTGTTTCCTTGACATTACTATTTCTATCACGCCCTCCGGCCTTAATACCTCAGTATACTACAAGCCGACAGATGCCCACAGCTACCTCCTGTATACCTCTTCTCATCCTCGGGCCTGTCGTGACTCCCTTCCTTTTTCACAACTTCTCCGCCTCCGCCGTTTATGCCAAGACGACGATGACTTCCACTTACGAGCAAATGAGATGTTGGATTTCTTCCGTAACAGAGTTTATCCAGAACATGTTCTCACCTCTGCTCTCCAACGTGTGCTCCCCATCTCTCGTCTGGAGGCCCGCAAACCTCACCATAAATCCACTTCGGATAGAGTCAAATTAATCTTGACCCATCACCCTCACAGTACTACTGTCAAACAGATCCTTTTCCGCCACCTCCCTATCCTCCAAGCAGAGCCTGTGACCAAAGAAGTATTCAGTGAAGCACCTTTGGTGGCATATAGACGTGACAAGAACTTGAAGGATCTTCTTGTTCACAGCCGTCTCCCAAAGGAGAATGCCACTCACTTTGGCACACTACCCTGTGGTCGGATAAGATGCAACACGTGCAAGTATGTCACCTCAACCCAGAAGGTGTCCTTTCCTAAGGCTACGTACACCATCACTAGTAGCTTCACGTGTGAATCGCGCAATGTCATTTATACGATCATATGTAAACGTTGCTGCAAAACTTATATTGGCCAACAGGCAAACGACTTGGGGACAGATTCAGCCAGCACTTAAATGACATCGCTCAGCAAAAGTCCACACCAGTTGCCATACACTTCAATGGTCCTGACCACCATGGTCCCATCGACATCCAGGTCACAGCGATCCGATCCTGCTCCTCTGACACTGCCAGCCGAGAACAGCTTGAGAACCGTCTTATACACCGCATGGGGTGTCTAAAACCAAAAGCTTGGTCTCAAACACTTTTCACACCTTTGTCTGAGGTCACCCTTTCCTCTCTTGCTTATTTTGACTCTTTCCACACTTACTTCCTATTCTTTCTATTTGTATGCCATATACATGTTTTTTTTAATTTCATTTTTTATTTTATTTATCTCCCACTCATTCTGTCCTCTTCTATTTCCAGTCCCCACTTTTAGCCCGTTGGATAGTTTATTGTCCGGTTTCGTTTTTTAGTTTTTTCAGGTATGTATTGTGTACACACCGGCGGCGGAAGTCGCTTTCCTGTTCAGCCACGCGCTCTTTCAAACAGACAGCGAATTTCGGTTCTTGCCTTCAGGGAAGTACCCAGTTTTTTATTTTATTATTTTATAAGTTTTTTATGTGTCCTATCTAGACTTCACTTTCTTTCCTTTCCTGACGAAGGCCTTGTGGCCGTAACGTAGACTATTTTCTTTGTCTTTTGTCCTCGTAAGACGAATCACCTTTTTTCGATTTTTTTTCAAACCCACCCATAGAAGATAGGTGAGAGAGAGAAGAATTCTTTTCGCTTTCAGAGACAGCCACTATATCAAAATCTATCATCTCACGTGTGTGGAAATTCTATTACCTTTCACTAACTCTCACTGAGTCTATCACCTATTCAAACCTATTCAGAAGGGACCAAACCTAGTCTTAATTCTCCTACTTCGTAAAATCTACGACAGAATTCTTGTTTGAAATCAAGTCCAATCAAAAAAATGGGACAAATCATAACTCCAATGTCAAGCTGTCATAGTTTTTTTATTGTGGGATGTGGACACTTGAGTGAAATGAGAAATAAAACAAATTAAACAGAAAGATTCACTTACATAGTTAAAATGGTATGCTTGTATAACAGTACAGGATGGAATGTATGGAATCATTAGTTTCACAAATGTTAAAATTATGGGGGAAAAAAACTGGCAAAAACCATCAAAAGAATACGTCAGGAAAAAGTGCTAACGCAAGAGAGAACACGCAATAAGAAAACTTGATGATAGCATTACAAGGCAATCGTTGTTCTGAAAACCGAGGGTAAGAAAATTATGGGCCAGCTGCATTGGTGACCTCGTGCTCTATGTTCGGCAAAAAGGAAAATTGATGAAGGATGATGTTTCACTGTAAATATTTGTACCTCTATGCCATGGAATATTCTGTAGCAGCTTTGTTGAATGTTGTCTTGGAAACAGTAACAATAACCGCAATACAGTACTTGAGTTATCTGTCTTAGACATCTGTCTTTATGTTCAGTGCTATCTTCTCCAATGAGAATTATAGAATAATTAAACTACGAGGTGACGGTTGGGAATCTCAACCCTTGAATCATTTTATTACAAAGGCAGTCCGAATGCGCTGAAGAACGTCCTGATGGAAGAGGTGGGTGGGGGAGTTCGATAAGAGAACCACAGCCTTGCAGAAGAATAACAAACTGGACAAATGTATTAAAACATTCTCTCTCTCTCCCCCCTCTCTCTCCCTCTCTCTCTCTCTCCCTCTCTCTCTCTCTCATCCTTTTCGCTCCTTATTTAGCACGGAACGACCACTGTAGATGGCGCCTTGGAGGATGGTGCCTTAAGGAACATGTTTCACCAGCGGTGGTTGCTGCAGCATCTTGTTTTCCACAATGAGATTGCCAGCTGCATGCCCAACCTCGTACCCCCTTCTATACCCGATTTGTGTTTGAGGGACCCAACAGCCAGCTTCCCAGTTTACTGTTTTTATTTTTTTTTGGGTTTACTCAGAGTCCCCCGTGACCCCCCACCCCCCCCCCCCCCCCACCACCCACCCCCCCCCCCCCCCACCCCCCCTCCCCCCCCACACACACAAACCGGGAACAACAGGGGCCTTAATCGCAGGTAACATCTGCAAAAATGGTGAGGTAGTGATTTCTGCCTGCGTTTGCCTACACGGGTTTTTTTTTATTTCTTAAATTAAGGTTGCTAGAGAGATTGAGAGAGAAAGAGAGAATAGAGAGACAGAGAGAGAGGAAGAGAGAGAAAGAGATAGATAGATAGATAGATAGATAGAGAGAGAGAGAGAGAGAGAGAGAGAGAGAGAGAGAGAGAGAGAGAGAGAGAGAGAGAGAGAGAGAGAGAGAGAGAGAGAGAGAGAACGAACGAACTTTATTTTCAAAGGGTTGAGAATTGGGCACGCAGGCCCGTCTAACATTCTGCCCTTCCTTTGGCTCACCTTTCATACTGAATTCATTTATTCTCATATGCATGTTACATATCAATTTCAAGAAATTCAACGGAAAGTAAAATAATAATATAGCACACTCATATTAACATTAATTACTTATAAGCATGACATAACATATGTTGAAAAGTACAAACATCGTCATTAGAACCTACAGTTGATGTTACAGTATAAGAAAAGAAAATCCGATTAGGGGGGCATGTAATCAGAATTCAGAAAGTATTCAAAAAGTCTATGATTGTATGAAATGGGACTGAGGTTGTTTCTTAGGTTATGTGGAGAGAGAGAGAGAGAGAGAGAGAGAGAGAGAGAGAGAGAGAGAGAGAGAGAGAGAGAGAGAGAAGGAGAGAGAGAGAGAGAGAGAGAGAGAGAGAGAGAGAGAGAGAGAGAGAGAGAGAGAGAGAGAGAGAGAGAACGAGAAAGAGAACGAGGGAAAAGAGAATTCTAGGACCTACAGCAAATGTACAGATGTCTCCATACTGAACACAAATTAATTAAAATTAAAGAGCATTTCTTGAACGTATTTAATGTTGTTGGCTGTGACAAAAAAATAAAATCAAAATCAAGAAAAATCAGTATTATAATATTGATGAGCGTATGATAGGCAGCATCCTTAGAGCGGGAATATAGTTAATGGAAATTCTTGTCAGAACCAGTGGTTCCTAATGATATCATACTTCCCCATTATCTCCTGTGTATTGAGATCGAACACAAGACCTTCTCGGATAAGGGCGAAAAAGAAGAAGGTCGTGGGTGGAAGTTTTTTAATATTTTTAATTGAATAAAATTTTGCCTCGATTTGGCGAAGCGCGCCCCGTTCATCTTAGAAAATCTCTCGGTAGTTGGAAATCGTAAAGAGTAGGCCATATGGCCGCTGCCCTAGCAAAACTTAAAAATTATGAAACCTACCCACCTGTTATGAGTAAAATCATAACATATCGGTCGTTATCAAAGAGGTATCGATTTGAGACCATGTTTGTTGATGTACTGTATCCACGGGTTACCCCAGAAGTACGTCATTGTCTTTTGGACAGATATTGCAGAAGTTTAGCCGGTCTCACTTAGCAGAAGTGAACGATACTTCGGTGGCCTTTCTGTGTGTTTCTTCGATGTGGACGGACGCATATTATGTCCAGCTCCTATATGTGTTATTTGGACAGAGTCCTAAAGTATTGCTACATCTAGATCGCCCATATGCTTCATTGGGTCGATGCTAGATATATATCTTGTGACAAGAGAATGCTGTATGCTGATGTACGTGAGTGGAAATGTTAAATAAAGATGCAGCAAAATGTCGAGGACATCTTGTCAGTCGTCGACTGAATAGCGACGTTCAAGACTGGCTAGGTCATGCTATTATCTTACATTTATATTGGATGCATTTAATTGGAGCCTGTACAAGTAATAAATATATATATCGTCTTCACGTCCAAACTGGCCTTGACAGATTCTTTACTGTTGGAAACCAGAAGTGTGTTTAAAGGCTGAATATAAAACTGTTACCGGCATGATGGTATGCCGTGTTAAGTTAACACAGATACATGAATTATGATAGGAGGGACCTCTCCAAAGTACCCCTTCGACAGATAATAAGAGAACTTAAGCTACAAGAGAAGTGTATGCTACACCACCACACAAAAAATTTAAAGAATGTGTGATTCCTGTATACACACATAGGGATCCTCGCAGGTGCTACGGAGTTCGTGCACTATGCGGAGATCCTCCCTGTGTGATCTAAGGGAGGAGATCGGAGCACTGATAGAGTTGTCCGTGTGTAATGAAGATGGTCTTTAAAACCAAACGAACAAAAATTCAGTAAATTGTAACATTATATGAGTATTAGAGACTTGCGTAACCATAAAACATTAATTTCTTGTTAGCAAAACGCTGTAAAAGAGTTGAGGGCAAACAAAGAACAAAATCCCTGGTAATTTTATAGAACACAAGTATGTATGGTTTTGTCGCGCGCGGGTCACCTTTGAGTGAAAGGGAGATAATTTGAGAGGGGAGATAATGTTAAAAGCGCTACATGTTATCACGCATCTGTAAGATAACTATAATTGTGAGGTAAAAGTGTGAAAGTTTGCTGAGTCAGAATACATGAGTAGTATGAAGGAGTAAGGAAGGATGTGTTGTGTGTGAACAGCGTGTAACGGGTAAAAGACCAAGTGTGTCTGAATGAAGAAGCTGTCAGTGCCAGTGAGCTAACGACGAACTTGTCGTTACTGTGTTGTTACTGTGCTATGGAATGAAGGTGTGAAGTTACTTTGTAATTCAAACGGCTGATCATCTACTGTGAGATGTCAACTGGCTAATTAATTATTGTGATGTGTCACTAGGATGAATCTGACTTTTATGTTAGAACATTTTGAAGTTGTCTGAGACTTGTATCGGCAACGAGTGACTGTTTGTACTCCAATTAAAACTCATCATCATCATCATCATCATCATCGTCATTATCCCTTTTACTTGCGCTCTTTACGGAACAAAGAGCCACCACTGCAGTAAGTCATCTTGAAGAAATGCTTCACCAAGCAGTCACATGATCTTTCATCAGTTGTTTCTATGGCAATATGTTTCACGTGATGAGATAGCCAGTCCTATACACGAGTTCATATTAGTCGCCCTATACGACATGTATGAGGATCCAGTAGACATATTCTTTCTTTGTCTCTTCATAGACACCCCCCCCCCCCCCCGAACTACACAGGCGATTAATAGTCAGGTTATTGCTATTTATAGTCGTCATGTGACTAAACTCGTACTCCATGTCGTCAGGACTCTTTATTAATTGCATGGAAAATGTCACAGGCGCCTATAGAATGGGATAATTTGTGTACACAAGGATGAGTGATGTGTAATAATGTTACGGTAATGCCTTTACTATTTACAACACGTATTATAATATCAAGCATACAGTCATGATTGGTCATTAGAAGCTCCACGAGAAAGTAAAGCGCCAATAAATGCTGGGAATGAATTATGGTGTGCTCTATCTGCTGAATGTCCTGATTGACAGCACTATTTTTTTGCATAGAGGCATATCTGGAGTCATCCTTATATGAACACCAGATAGGCACAATGGTAGAATATAGATATGTGGAAGTGAACGTCTGTCTGTGAGGCTAATTACACCCTCGTTGACTCTTGAAATCATCCACACACTTGAAGGGATTCCCCCTGTGGTGAAACTTGTTGAGAACCCATCATTGCACACTAAGCTTGGAGAAGTCGCTTGAGCACTGAACGTAATTCTTCTACCTGGATGACTGCATTCGGGAGGATCTCACCATTGACCCAGTAATAGGCAGGGGCAGCTGAGAATTGGCTCTGTGCATGACGTGACAATTCCTCGGGAGACTCCAGAACCAAATCACAGTATTTTAGCTCTGCATAGTTGGAGATCCCTCTTGGATGGCGGGAAATGCACAGTATGCCACGCGTTTCTTACTCCTAGCTTGGGACCAAATGTGACGATCCTTTAAATGCAAGCCAAGCTTGGGAAACTAGAGCTCATGACTTTAACTCAGCACATTTCGGAATGGCAGAAAAGCCACAGAAAATGCCCATATCTACAGTGTAGATAATACCAAGGAGTCTTCAACTTGGTATTGGATGCGAAATAGCGAGAAGTTCGACAGCCCTAGTCAAACAATACAACAAAAGCATTATTTATTCGTGGGTCCTTTCATTCTTATTCAAGACATCTTCTTTTCCCATCTTTTTTTTTTCTTTGTAAGGACCATGGGGGTCTCCCACTCACTACCTTTCCACGAACACAGGTCTTCAACAAAAACACATAATACTTTTATGTCCTGTGTTATCCTACAAAGTTTTTCCATGTTTTCTCAATCCCCTCCATGTTTATAATCAGTTCTCTTGTCCATTTTTGTTGTTCTTGCCTGTATTATTCTTGCCCTGGTGATTCTGGAACAAGTATTTTCTCGTTATGTTATCAGCTGGTTTTCTCAATGCGTGTCCTTTTTAACGTCAGCATTCTTTTTCTTGCATATTTATTTGGTTCTTTCCGGTGACAAGTCAGTCCTATTATAAGGCTCTAAGACAGGGAGAACAACAAAAAACAACAATCAAAAACCTACAGACAAATAGAAGGATTGAAATGGTATAACAAGATCACTATTCTGGAACTAAAGGCAAGAACCAGACAAGGACCAGACAAGGACCAGACAAGAACCAGACAAGGACCAGACAAGAACCAGACAAGAACCAGACAAGGACCAGAGGAACAAGAGATTAGAAGAGGATGCTGGTGATGAATATGACACACTCTGAGAAAACCTGTTGATAGAATTATGATAGGAAACTCGATACTCTATACAACAGGAGGCAATCTGATCATCAGAAACGGTCCCTCGTCGATCAATTGTTTCGGCTCCTTAAACTCCTATACACTCTTAAAAGGGGGGGGGGCAACTTGGGGTATGAGTCCCAAGCATTCTGTTGTCATGTGCAGATAATTTAACCCACTCCACCTTGGTCGAAGCTTTCAACTTCACCCCTGTTTTTCTGCCAGTTGGAGGCAGTTGTGAAAATAACCCTTATCTTTAAAATAAATTAATGTCCTGAATTCCATAGCCCGTTGCGATTGTTCCACGGCCAGCACGATGCCCGTTCCATAGTTTCCCTGGCTCTCTTAAGTGCCCTTGATTTTGACTGTCCTTTCAAACCCAACAGTTTCAGTAGATCATACATTGAGGCAGCCACTAGACATGCACCTACCTCAACAGCCATGCCCCTTGCAGTGAACCCGTCGTGTCTCAAGTCCATGATCAGATCATTTTCAGTGGCCACTTTGAACGAGTGTTGCTCCTCCAATCTGGATTCAAATGGCACGGTCAGCTCAATCATGATAATCTTGTGCGATGATGAGGAATGTAGCACTACACCTGGCCATCTTCGAGATCTTCTGATACTTTCTGGATATGTTCCTCACCATCTCCTAGTCATTTGCACAGTCAAGAAGAGAGGGTAAACTGCTACTTGATTTACTTAGTTTAGGATGTGCTGACTTTGTTGCTCTCAGAAAGTACGTATGTATATGCGGTACTCGGTCTGACTTTGCTGTTCGCCTCACCCTTGCCATGGCTGTTGTAGCAGCGAGCTCACATAGTACTCTGTTATGGCGCCATGTGTGTCGCCCTTGCCCCAATGACACATTGAAAGCTGAGAGTGCATGTTCAAGTGTCTGCTGAAGGGACTTTACTGTGTCATCTGCTGACGTGCACAGCATCATTGTGAGCCTCGACTTTCCTGCTTTGCATTCTTCTAAAAACTGACTCGAAAGGAAGCATAAGCTTTGCCTTTTTGCAGTATAATGCTACTTCTGACAGACTTGGTGGTACCCCTACCCATTTCCTTATGAATTTGTTGACTTTTCTCACTACAGCCTCCACTGTAATTGTGCATATTTCATATATAAGCAGTGACCATAGCAGTTTAGGGATCAAAATGAACTGGATGCACCACAGCTTTAACTTTCCTATGAGTTTGCTTTGATCTATGACCTGAAGACCTCTGTCTGCCATTTCTATTGTCTGCTGAACTGCCTTTGTGTCTTTTAATGAGGCATCGTACACCCTGCCAAGATTTTTAACAGGTTTCTCAATGACAGTAGGAATTCTCTGGTTTGAAACCATGAATTTAACCTCAGATGTCTTCCCTTTCCTGATTGATAGGCTTCTAGACTTTGTAGGTTTTAAGCTCATTCTGCACCAGCTGATTAGTTCTTCCAGGCGTGATAATATTCTCCGGGTTTTGATGTTCATTTGATATCAGAATTGTTATGTCATCCATGAATGCTTTAAGCGGTGGCATGTGACACCTTCCATTGAGCTTTGGACCTCTCGCAAATCCTTCAGCCGCTTTGAGGGTTACCTGCAAAGCTAACCCGAACAGTATCCCATCGCAATTCCAACTTGTAGGTAAATCCACTTTATCGTGTACTCTCTGGTGCAAAGTCTGACAGAGAAGCCTGAGAAAAACAGCGTCAGCATTGCTGCAATTTCTTGTGGAACATGGTACATTTCCAGGGCCTGCCATAACATCTGGTGTGGAACGGACACATTAGCTAGATCCAACCAGGTTACGTTGAGATTTGTTCTGTCAGACTTTGCTTTTTTAATTTCTTCCCAAAGTTCTAAACACCCTGGGGTACCTGGGATATCTCCTCTGGATGGTAGTGTCAATGTACCCATTCTCCAGGAGGTACGAGGTGAGTCTTTTAGCCATCACTGAGAAGAATATCTTCCCTTCCACATTAAGTAGTGAAATTGGCCTGAACTAACTGATGTCTGTGGAATTTTGTTCCTGTGAGATGTAGACCCCATTTGCCTTTTTCCATTCTTTGCTTACGAGCTGGTTTCTACACGCATTTTTCATCAAACACAGCACTCGTTTGAGCACTTCGGGACATATCTTATATACAACATATGGGACACTACTAGGACCTGGAGCTGACTTGCACCGTTCTTTCTGGACAAGGCTTTCTATTTTTGAATCGTTGGGGGCTGATGTTGAATTCAGCTCCTGCTTTACTAGGCCATATAAGGCGTGCCATGCTGCTGAGAGGCTCATCTTTGTGACCGTCTGAATAGGTCATTATAATGTGTTCTTTCAGGTCTTCTTTCCCAATGTTTAGTGTTCTCGACCGTGGTTGTTCAAATAGTTCTTTGACAAATTTGAAGGGATCCCTGAAGAATCTTTTCCGATCCGTCTGTGTTTTCCTTCTTTTCCTGCACAACCTTTCTGCTCTACAAAGAGCATTATGTTGGCCTTTCAGGGGTTCCCAAACCTGTCGTAAACCCTCCTTTTCTGTGTGCACTGCGTTGTTAAACCCGTTTTCGGGCATGCTACTTCTGTTTCCTGATCTCTTCTATTCTGATTTGTCTTATACTTTTCTTTGGTGGATTACTATTCATAGCATCTCTGACTCCAAACTGTTTGCGTCAGTGAAGATATATTATGTCACCGAAGATTTCCAGTTTTTTTCCTCCAAAGATATCTGCTTCACGTTGTTATCCAACTCTTTCGACAAGGTTTCATTCAGCTTTCCCCAAAGCCCTTTTGCACTGGCAGGTGGAAACTCTATGACATCTCTTTTCCTTTATAAAGCATTCCATGTTCTGGAATCCCCAGGCAAAGAGAGGCAGAGGTAGAAAAAAAGACACACACACATAGAGAAGAGAACTGGAAACACCTCTACGTAAATCATTCAATTAGCAAGGCCTACAACAATCAATCAACATAAAGTGGGCTTTGTTTTCTAAACTTTTTTTTTTAAGTAATAAAGTGAGGAGGAAGGAGAGGGTGACTAAACAAAGCAGAATTTAAAAAAAATCTTTTTCTTTTCTCTAGAAAAATTTATTTTAAAAAAAAATTTAAAAAAATCAATTTTTCTATTTTGCCTTTATACTTAAAAAAAAAATGTGCTTTTAAAAAAGAGTTCATGTGGTCTTTAAGCCATAAATAAAAATTAAACACAATCCCTTTCGTCTGGCACAGTTGACTTGACGTCAAGAAAGAAAAAAGAATAATTTTGCATCAAAGATAATTTTCTTTAAAAACTCGCCTTTGAGCACACTAAAAACTATTTTTTACTCGCTTCTTGAACTCCATAAATAATGTCCCATTCGTTCACAAGACCATTATAAGAAAAAAAAAAAAAAGACACTCTATATTCGTCTTAAAGCTTACTTACTCTTAAGGACGATAGGCCAGCATTCAAGGCCAATTTTCTCAGTTGCTCATGACGGTAGGCTAGATTTTAAAATCAATCTATTATTACCCGTTAGCTCCCCACGGAGTATAGGCCTTTAACAAACACATGTAAAGTCATCCTGTCACGTGCTATCAACTCAAGTTCTTTCCACGTCTTCCTCGCCATTGTCACTTCTGTCTCCATTTCACGTGTGTATATGTTTGTGTGTGTGTGTCTGTGTCTGTCTTTCCTTGGCATTCCAGAATAAAGACTGCTTTTTAACTCTTTGACTCCGCAATTATTTTCCACCCTGTGCCGTAATTTTAATTCGTGATAGACTAAAAACAACGCTCAGAGAGTTGTTTTGGCGCGGATGTCAAATCTGACCAACGCTCTGAGCGTTGTTCTGGAGTCAAAGAGTTGCTATCAACAATTTTCCTCAATGTGTGTCCTATCCATCGCCAGCGTCTACTTCCCATCTCTTGTTCCACTGACACTTGTCTAGTTCTTGTCAACAGTTCGACATTTGTGAACTTGTGTTACAATTTTAATCTTTCTATTCTACGCTAGCATCCAGTCTGCCAGTTTTTGTGGCCGATTTATTTAAACTACCTCCCCCCCCCCCCCCCCCCCCCCCCCCCCCCCCCCCGCCCCCCCCCCCCCCCCCCCCCCCCCACCCCTGTGGACTCAATTGTATATTTTATTAATCTTCAAATTTCTTTTATAACTATGTATAAGATTGCAGTACTTTTATAACGAACGTGAATAAAACCGACCCTTAAACTTATAACTACCGTATTTGAAAACTCAAAATCATACAAAATTCCTTGGCGTCAAACATGGAAATACCACAACGTCCCTTTCAAAGTTACGAAAGAAGCTTTTTTTTGGATCTTTAAGCCTATTCATATCTGTGATCATATATGTGTATGTTAAGGGTCTTGTTGCGCACCATATAGGTCGATATCTTTTGAGTCCATATGCTGCACACAAAGACATGAATAAGTTCGAATTTTAAGCGCGGCAACGCAAGTGACGTGCGAATGTTTTGAGTAGCAACTGGATTCTTTGATGTTTACATGTGTCAATAGTACGGCTGTTTATGGAGTTTGAGGACTGTGTCTAAGTAAAATTATAAGACTCTGGATCTTAATCATGGATCATGTCTCAATGAAATTGTACTATGATGTTGAGGAATCATAAGCAGTCAGAAGATTAGAATATTATGTAGAAGAATGAGATTGTTAATTGTACGAGGATTATAAATAACTAGAATGTTGTCGGGACTTTGCAATAATGGATGTCTATTCATAGGAATTGATAAGATGTTATAAATTTGATTATGTTCAACAATGATATTACAAATGATAATGAGGAGTCAAGGAGAATTGTGCTATGTGCAATAAATTGATTGTCGTTTAAATGTTACCCACGTGCCTGGACAATTATGCTATTCATTCATTTATTGAGTTGGCCGTTCTGACTTTTGATATTTGTGTTCTACACACTAGCCCAGGGCGTGGTGGTCCTAATAATAGAAGAGACTTTCGTATCAGTGTATCCGCAACGGAAGCCAACAAAACCGTTAGCTCCCCAAGGAGCATAGGCCTTCAACAAACACATGCCACGTCTTCCTGTCCTGTGCCATCCGCTCAAGCTCTTTCCATGTTTTCCTCATCATTTTCACCTCTGTATCGAGTTCTCTTCTCCATGTGTTTTTGGCTTACCTCTGCCTCTCTTTCCCTGTGGATTCCAGAACAAGGACTCCTTGTAATGCTATCAACAGTTTTCGTCAATGTGTGTCCTATTTATCGCCAGCGTCTTCTTCTCAACTCTTGTTCCACTGGCACGGTGGTTCTTGTCATCAGTTCCACATTTGTGACTTTGTCATACCATTTCAGTCCTTCTATTCTACGCAAGCACCCGTTTATGAAAGTCTGTAGCTTTTTGGTTGTTGTTTTTCTCCATGTCTCAGAGCCATACAATAGGACTGACTTCACATTTGAGTTGAAGATTCTTATTTTTGTGTTGGACTTTATTTCTCTTGATCTCCATATGTTTCCCAATGCAATGAAAGCTCCTCTTGCTTTTTGCATTCTTATTTTGATATCACTGTCTGTGCCTCCAACTTTGTCTATTTTACTGCCAAGATATGTGTACGATTCTACATCAAGTTTTACTTTGAGTTAATGCAGTAACGACACAGCCGAATAATATATACACCGAAGAACGACATAATATAATAAAGACTTAGGCAAGCAACGCGTCACGTTTGCTTATGCTGTGGTACATCATATTAACTCGGTTCACGTAGCCGAGTGACTTATCACATTAACTTATTTACCGAGTGACTTATCACAGTAACTAATTTACCGAGTGACTTATCACAGTAACTAATTTACCGAGTGACTTATCACGGTAACTTATTTACCGAGTGACTTATCACAGTAGCTTATTTACCGAGTGACTTATCACAGTAACTAATTTGCCGAGTGACTTATCACAGTAACTAATTTACCGAGTTACTTATCACAGTAACTAATTTACCGAGTGACTTATCACAGTAACTAATTTACCCAGTGGGATATCACAGTAACTAATTTACCCTAGTGGAATATCACAGTAACTAATTTACCGAATGACTTATTACAGTAACTAATTTACCCAGTGGGATATCACAGTAACTAATTTACCCTAGTGGAATATCACAGTAACTAATTTACCGAATGACTTATTACAGTAACTAATTTACCAAGTAATTTATTACAGTAACTAATTTACCGAGTGACTTATCACAGTAACTAATTTACCGAGTGACATATCACAGTAACTAATTTACCAAGTGAAATGTCACAGTAACTAATTTACCGAGTGACTTATCACAGTAACTAATTTACCGAGTGACTTATCACAGTAACTAATTTACCGAGTGACTTATCTCAGTACTCCACACAGCACTGTGTCACAGTAACTATCATCCTAGTGACACATCACAATAATTAATTAGCCAGTTGACATGTCACAGTAGATAGATGATCAGTCGTGTGAATTACAAAGTAACTTCACATTCTCATTCCGTAGCACAGTAACAACGCAGTAACAACACAGTAACAGCTCAGTAACAACACAGTAACAAGTAATTAATAACTCAGTAACAACAAAGCCGACTAACATAACACTGTTAACCAAGAACCCGATTAATAGAAAACATCGACAATACAGCAAACTAGCGTAAGCCTAACACAGTTATTCAACTTTTATAGATAACATAACAACAACAACACCTCATTAGAAATTAGCAAAACAATAACAGTGGATCATTAGATCCTGCCAGAAGAAACAATATTACTTTAGAAAATATTGTACATTAAGAATACATTACCATGACAGTAACTGATACAGAAGCCCACACATTCCTTTCAAATAACTGTGCAGACACTCCCTGTCTTATTAAGTTACACAGTAACTGCGCAACCCCATTATAAACATTGAAACTGCGTAAATTCATTAGATAAACAGCACCTAAACACAACAATTAGACAATACATTCAGTACATAATTTATGTTGACAGCACAGTAACTACAACAACTCACTGGGATAACGTATAACATGTGTTACCTTCTAAGACAAGGTTTCTTAACCTGTTGTCCACAGACCCCTTGTCAGGGTCCATGAATAGATTCTAGTGGGTCCGTGTACACAACCTAAAATTTAAAATGTAACATTTTAAATTTTACTTTCAGGCTCGCTTTTTTCAAATTAGGAATTATAGCCTTCACTGGACAATCAAAGCGGGGTCCATGGCACACCAAAAAAAAGTTAAGAAACCATGCCCTAAGACAACTGGAAGCTAGACCCACTCAGAAGACTATAAAAAGAATGCGCGTGACTTCCCATACCAGACACGGAGTCCCGATTCCCTTTTAAGCACTTTTATTGAAATTCACACGCGGTTTACATGTTTGTCGCGTTTCAAATCTTTGACTCTCAAATCGGTATGTTTCACTGATCGTAAAGAACTGAAGCTTTGCACGCAGCTCCATTTCTTCGTACATTTTGATCTATAAAGATTTGACCAGCATTGACTCAGCCGATTTTATATAATGACTTCAAAAAGCTGTAAAATAAAGGATAGATAACTTCTTTAAAGATAGGAAATAAAGTAAGGGAAATAATAATGGGCAAACATAAATTCTATCATATTTGAAAGTAGCGGTTGTAGAATAGTGAACGACGGTGCGTTAGTTTAATCAATGTGTGATTTTAAACATCCAAGTCAGAGACTTCTTTGTTTTAAAACGTATATTTTAATGATTAGCTGTCTAGTAAACTTTATATTAAGTTCTTAAAATTTATACAGTACATTTTATTCAAAAAATTGAACTCGACGGATATGACAACGGTTCCGAATAATCATAATTCATATTTTTTTTTTTTCGTACGCCCGCTATTACTCGAGGCGAAATGTCCAGTTAATATGTCTAGCCTGAGACTGATTTTACTTGAGTATTCCTTTTTCCCCTGTACAATGACAGGTGTCCTCTCGCCATTCAGGCAGATACTCGCCGATTTCGGAGGTACCCATTAGAGCTGGGTTCAGGTTATTCCAGTTCCTGGTCGACGACTTACTTAGTCGTTCCTCTTCTACCGTGAGGTGTAGAGGTTTGGAAGAGAGAGCGCCAGATTATCCTATCGGCTGTAGTCCGTTCCAGTTCGTCGCCTTTAGAATCAGTCCGGTTTTCTCTCTTATATTACTCGTAATCGTAGTTTAAAGCAAACAGGTGATTGGCCTGTTGTGCCTTTGCATGGTGGAGGGGCTGCCTCCTTACGGCCTCCATGCAGGCCGCCCTCCTCCTTTTTCATCCGGGCTTGGGACCGGCATAGGCGGAGTTCCTGGTCGACGACACTCCCTCAAATTGTCACGCCATGGCTCGAATTATTCCAGTCCCAAGTCCCGGTCGACGACACTACTTCAAATGTACTCGCCAGGGCTCGAACCTGTATCACCCGATCGCCAGCGCAGTGTTGTAATCACTACACCAGCGCGGCTCCCGATAATTCATATATGACATAAATCGTAAAAAAAAGTAAAGGAAATAATGACCTGTTAAACTAATTGTTTCCTATTTAGTGGGTTAGTGACGGAAGATGAACGACGATGTGCCGATTTAAGGGATTGAGCATGGTAGCTAGGGGTAAAAACTCTGTGGTGCCCCCCTTCCCTTAGTGCCCCAAGCACGTGCTTATTTTGCTTAATGGTTAATCCAGCTCTGCTCTCAGGCATGTCGTACCAGGCTACTAACATGAGATTATGCATGGCAACCTCATCATAAAAAACAAATTACTACAGAGACCCGTGCGGCACTAGCATGTTAATGCATTCTGTAGGCTGTCCTGTAAGGGGATCAGCTACAATGGTGGTTCTATGCTCCGTAAGTAGCAAATAAGAAAGTTCATGAATAAAGCGAAACTGTGGAAAGGTAGAAGTATTATTGTCATAAAACCTCATGTTAGTAGCCTGGTACGACTTGGCTGAGGGTACCTCTTCGTTCCAACTTCGACAAATACTCCTTACTTCAAGATGTTCACCGCTTACATCGCCGCATGCGTCTTAAATGTTATCATTGTAATGGTAATGATTCTACCAGGGTTTCCTCGTCTTCGTTCCAATTTTGAAAGGTAGTAGTAGTATTCAAAGATGCAGCAATAGAGAATGCAGTCAGCGACCCATAGCTTGACTGCTTGCATCAGAGTCAGCGAACCAGAGCTGACTAAGATCCTACTCCACCTCCACGTGGTGGTCCTGGAAAAAGTCTGCATCACTGCAGTCTGGCTGAGAGAGTAGGGATCGCAGAGGGAAGGCAAACCCGGTCCCAAAAACTGCCGTGCTGAAGTCGGATGTGTCGACCGAAAGGTGCAGATATCACAGCTCCGGCGTAAACAGACACAACGCAACCAACGTCCTTTTCAGGACGAATGAGGAAGAAGAAGAAGTATTCAGGACGAGTCGCAGAAACATTAACATATGGAAAGAGCACGTCGCCATATCTGTTGGTGGAATACAAGCCGGCTACATTGTCTTGTATTAGACATTAACCTTTCAACCAGATTTTACAACTAAATAAATAGGAAGATTGTGGAGTCGGCCAAACAGTTTTATGACTTCGACTCTTGAAATTTTAGAAGTCCGACACCGACTTCCGACTCCGACTACAGTTTCTTCATTATGTCATATGGCATAAAACTCGGAGTCGAAGTTCAGATATTTTTCACCGACTCCGATTCTACTTAAAAAACAAAAAACAAAAAACAAACAAACGACCGACTCCTACTCCACAGCCCTAAAAAAAATAGAAGCTAAAACTACAGTTATAAGAAATAAACGAAAAATATAATTGCTTCTTTTCTGTCCAGAGCCAAATATGGACATGTGAAAACACCACAGGAAACAAAAAATCAACTACAAAAATAAAATTTTGGAACAATTTGATCAATGATTAAAAAATGGGCAGAATAAAGAATGTCATCAAACCTGGCAGCGATCGAGTGGCTGAGTGGTTAAATCTATTACCTCTACCAGCAAAGTTACTGGGTTCCGGATTCGAAAACTGATAGAATCACGATCGATTCTACCCAGCTTTAAAAGTGTACATCACTCTGCTGGTGAGTTAGGAAGGGCAAAGGTAGCGATAAAAGGAACCTGTCACTAACCTCATAAAGCTGGACCTAGTATTGTGAAGTCTTTGACGCTCCACCTCCCTACAGCAGTATCTACATTTACTTGTCATTTAACCTGCAAGAATAGGTCTGAACTATACGCTAATTATATAGAGAGCATGAGAATAGGTCTGAACTATACGCTAATTATATAGAGAGCATGAGAATAGGTATGAACTATACGCTAATTATATAGAGAGCATGAGAATAGGTCTGAACTATACGTTAATTATATAGAGAGCATGAGAATAGGTCTGAACTATACGTTAATTATATAGAGAGCATGAGAATAGGTCTGAACTATACGTTAATTATATAGAGAGCATGAGAATAGGTCTGAACTATACGCTAATTATATAGAGAGCATGAGAATAGGTCTGAACTATACTCTAATTATATAGAGAGAATGAGAATAGGTCTGAACTATACGCTAATTATATAGAGAGCATGAGAATAGGTCTGAACTATACGCTAATTATATAGAGAGCATGAGAATAGGTCTGAACTATACGCTAATTATATAGAGAGCATGAGAATAGGTATGAACTATACGCTAATTATATAGAGAGCATGAGAATAGGTATGAACTATACGCTAATTATATAGAGAGAATGAGAATAGGTCTGAACAATACGTTAATTATATAGAGAGCATGAGAATTGGTCTGAACTATACGTTAATTATATAGAGAGAATGAGAATTGGTCTGAACTATTCGTTAATTATATAGAGAGCATGAGAATAGGTCTGAGCGATATATTAATTATATAGAGAGCATGAGAATAGGTCTGAATTATACGCTAATTATATAGAGAGAATGAGAATAGACAATGTTGATGTGTGTGTGTGTTGTACCACATTCAGAATAATCAACAAGTAAGACAAGCTGTACTTCCCGGAAATCTCTAAAGAGGCAATGAAAGACAAAAAAGGGAAGAAAATCGGCAAAAACAATGATAAATAGATAGAACTAATGAACGAACTTTATTTTCATAGATAGTTAAATAGATAGATAGATAGACAGATAGATAGATAGACAGATAGATAGATAGATAGATAGATAGATAGATATAGGTAGATAGATATAGGTAGATAGATAGATATAGGTAGATAGATAGATAGATAGATAGATAGATAGATAGATAGATAGATAGATAGATAGATAGATAGATAGATAGATAGATAGATTGTGATGATGTACATTGATACACCGATAGAATTATTAATTGTAAGTATAAAAATAAGGTAGAAATGAAAATAGTGGAGTTATGAAGTTTCGTCTTCACAAGCGCCGCTAGCACGTTGATTTTAGTAGACAGTATTGTGAAAAAGATGGTACCATCGTTTTCTAGTGTCCTTGAAAAACTATTTATAACATGACACGAAAAGCCTACTCGTTCAGACGGAGTGAAAGAGGGGAGAGACAGAAAAATGATACCGTCTGCATGCGTGGTTGGAATCTAAAACCTAACGAAAACGCGATAGTGTCGTTAGCCGTTTGAAAATACGACACAAATTCAAAATATGTTCGGCAATTGGGTCACGCAAACAACCTTAGCTCTTATAAAACTGACGTATTTCTGACGTAATACTGGAGACTATCGTTTTTAGTTTGAAAATAGCGGTAGAAAGAAGTGAACAGGTGGTAGTTTATAGATTTCAATATTATTGAAGACTAACATGGACAAAATTATGGAATTTTGAACGATTATACATAGGCTCATAAAACTTATATATTCGGGTGCCATAGTGTCTCCTGACCGATAATATGGTTTCATTTACCCTATAGTCCAACTAACAGCCAAGATATGGTCATAATACTAGATAGTCACAGACACAAAGACAAACACACTAGTGTTCTGACATTCACTATCGGTAACATATTTTTGCACGAGTTGTTGAAAAGAGGCATGAGAGGGTAGGGCAAAGTCCAAAAGAGGGGAACGTTAGGACTGAGGTAAAATGATTTGGAGCGGAGTTTGAAAGGGGGAAAGAAATTATGGGATGGCTCAAACTGAATTTTTTTTGGTAGTGTTAGGCCGAAACCAAGTCTATTTTTGGTGAATGCCACGTTTGGACGGACAGACCGACAGAAGTACACTAACATTGGACCGAAATTGGACCTTACATTTAAAAATTTGAATTGACAAACTTAGTAGTTAGATCTCATTGGTCGAAACAGTTTAGATTACTGGGAAAGTTGAAGGCTCGGTGCCATTTTCACGAAGACTGTTCATAGAAGCAGGACGCTTGAGAGACTGAGAAGTGTGTCGTGCCTTGAATATAGTTATAATTAATAAAAAGTATAAGGGCGCCATAGTCCAAAAAGCAGTACATCTGAGGTTGTGCTAATTCAACGTTCCTGTGTGTGTATTCTTTGAATTGTGGGTTTTTGTCTGGCACTAGTCAGGTGCCAGATTCCTGTGTGAAAAAGTTACTCCAGCAGAGATAGAGGTACTCGCGGCTTACCCTATTTCTTTTGGGACAAGATCAACAGTGGCTGTTGGCAGATCATACATCTATGTTCACTCCTCCAGTGCCAGTTAAGTAAACAAGCCCTGGCAAGAGGAGAATTTATCAACTTTTCCACTTCATAAACCCTGAAAAGGAAATATAAATAAAGACTATCTGTCAAAAAGTAAAGTGTATCCAGAGAAAAGAAACATTGTGACAAAGACTGGGCGTGATGTTAACACCCCAACCAGCCAGCTCATAACACTTTAGAAATAGCTAGAAATTTTACAATCCCATAAAAACTACAATATATATGATTAAGGACAAATTGTCCTCTTTTAGTTAATTAAGTATGCCTATTATTTATGTGTATATATAAATTGATCTCATGTGATTTGACAGTCATAACCAAAAGAATCTTAGGTATAGGACTAATAAAGTTATAGAAAAAATTGTATATTACTAACTTTTAACAACCGGTGTTGGTTGATTTGATCACATAGATTAAAATTGGTGTTTGTGTGTGTTTGTGTGTGTGTTTGTGTGTGTGTTTGTGTAATTAATTACCATCACACCACACTTGCATAACCCTAGACATTAAACGTAGCTATCAGACATACTAGTCAAGAATAGGTCTGATTGAGGTCATAAGGGGGTAGCAGAAAGGCGTCCTGATATACTCAACCCAAACTTTGTTATAATCAGGGACCTTCACAGCTGACCTCATTCAGTACAATAGAAACAAATACAACAACATTTCATAACATCAAAAACCACAACATATATTGGGTAGCTCGTCTCCGGGATTTAAACTTATCATTTATAATAGGGTCCCTAAAATTAAGAGATTCAATAATAAAAATATTTGAAGTGGAAGGAAAAAGGTTGATGAATTGTCACGGCCAGTAGTTAATTAAGTACTTAGAGTTAATATTGTTAATTAGAGTTTTTAATTTGCCTTAGAACATTGTTAGAATTTGTTTGAAACAAAATGGCAGATTTAGCCAAGTTCAGATCTGCTTCTGTGCTGGCTGCTAAAGAGATGGGTATGGATGGACCAGAGTTGGTTCAATACGTAACTTCAGAGGTGGATAAATTTATTGAAAGAGATAGGGAAGATAGAAAATTAGAGGCAGACAGAAAGTTAGAGGCTGAGAAAGAAATTAAAAGGTTGCAGATTGAGGCTGACAAGGAGGCTAGGGCATTGGAGGCGGATAGGGAGGCTGAAATAAAGAGGCTCCAATTTGAAGAAAAGAAAATGGAGGCTGAAGAAAAACGACTGCAAAGGAAAGCAGAAGAAAACAGATTGGCTGCCGCAAGGGAAGCAGAAGATAGGAGATTACAGAGGGAGCACGAGCTACGACTAAGGGAGTTAGAGTTGCAAGGCCATGCTCCTGAAAATGGTGCCAGCTCCTCTACCTCTGATGCCACTGCTAGTCAGGGCGCCTCAACCTCAGCTATGGGGTTCTATTTAGACCATTTTGTTGAGAGAGACGATGATATTGAATCATTTCTATCCAGATTTGAGGTTTTAGCCACCACCTATGAGTTAGAGAAAGAAAGGTGGAGTGTAAAGTTATCTCAGGGTCTTAGGGGACCTTCTTATGAAGTGTTTACAAAAATGAGCAAAGATGACCAAGACAATTATGACATGTTAAAGCCGGCTCTTTTGCTAAGGTATGAAAAGAATGGAGAATTTTACAGGAAAAAGTTTAGGAATGCCAAGCTACTGTCGGGTGAGACCTATCACCAGTTCTCTGCCCGTTTAGAGACGTACTTGGAGAAATGGACTGCTCTGGGGAAAACCCAAGATCTTAAAGAAATGATCCTTATTGAGCAATTGAGAGAGTCCATGGCTCCGGTCTTGAGAAAGTTTCTCATGGAACAGGGGGCAGAGAGGCTGGGTGAGTTACTTAATGTTGCTGAGAGGTATCAGGCAGCCCAGGCAGAAGTAGCTGGCGCCAAAAAGAAACATGTAGACAATTATAAGGCTCCACAAAACTCTAATAGATTTGACAACAAAGATCAGGGTAACAAAGGTAAGCAAAATTTTGATAGGCCACTCAATGATTTTAGAAATAAAAACCCACAGGTCAATGACAGGAAATATGATGAAAGAAAACCTTTTCATCAAGGTAGATTATATAGTAGATGGTGTAAGAGAGAAGGACATGACACCAAAGTTTGTAATAGGAAACCTGCTGGATTGGCTGCTATGAAGCTGGGGAAAAGGAAGTAAAGGTAAAACCTACTGGACAGCAGGAACCTTATCATCCCCCAGTGTGTGAGGATGTGGTATGTAATGGGGTCACCATTAGGTGTCTTTACGATACCGGTTTGGATTTTGATTCTGTTGTGAGTTCGCACTTGGTGAACCCGCATCAGTATACCACAGAAACAGTGGAGATACAAGGGGCGACCAATGACATACCACTTATGACACTTCCCATTGCCAGGATAACGGTGAAAACTCGCTATGTGGAAGGAGTAATCAGAGCAGCAGTGATCGACGCACTCATCTACCCTCTGATATTGGGGTGTCGTTATGTCTTCCTGGGGAATCCCAAGAGACCTATGGTCTTGGCAGCTGTCCAGACCCGATCATAATCCGGAAAGGATAAGATGAACCAATAAATACTCATCCAGAGGAGATGAGAAAGGCACAGGCGGAGGATAGGACACTCAAGCCTTGCTTTAAAAAATTATCTAAATGCCACACACCTCCAAGCAAAGGAGATTATTATATGAAGAACAAATTGTTATATAGGAAGGCCGGAACTGGATCCAATGGTCACGGACAGTTGGTACTTCCTAAGGCATATAGGGCAGATGTAATAAGGAGCTTACATGTTGGGAAAGATGGTGACCATGAGAAAATAGGTACCATCTGCCAAAACGTTTCTAAATATTATTATTGGCCAGAAGTAAAGATAGTTATTGAGAATTTTGTGGAGAAATGCGGCCAATTTCACGAGGGAACACCCACACGTGGGAAAACTGTTCAGGACCTAGACACGCCACGGGGCAAACTTAGGCCTGGAAATAAAAATAATTGTAATAAAGTAGACAACGTGGAATGGGAACCCCCTTTTCACACACAGTCTTCACTTGAATGTATTAAAATGGCAACTCTGTGTCGAGTACAAAAAGTGGTTTTACCCCAGAATAAGCCGACACTCCCTCTGTCGGAATTATGTGAACTGGGTGACCATAAAAGAGAGAGAGGATCTCTCACAAGGAATTTAAAGTGGGGAGAAAACCCCAAGAAAAGAATTGGTAGTGGTAGATTCTTATGTGATGATACAAGGGAAAAACGTCCTCATTATAAGGCTTCCAATATTATGAAAAATATGTCGGAAAAATTAAAGTCCATATGTAACCTTATTGAGGACATGGACAGATGAGAAGGCAGAAGAGACTGTTACCTCATCATATCAATATGTGAACGAGCTGACCACTCGTCTTAAAACTGGCTGGAAACTTGCAAATGATAATCTCAGACAAGCCAGGAAAAAACATGCTGCCTATTTTAATAAGAAAGCTAAGGAGAGAGAACTATTTGTGGGAGAGAAGGTGCTTCTTCTACTTCCCGGCAGTCATAACAAATTACAAATTGGATGGCAAGGTCCATATGCTGTTCTAGAGAAGGTGTCTAGAACAAATTATAAAATCGACAAGAAGGGGAAAGAGAAAGTATATCATGTGAACCTTCTAAAGAAGTATCTGGACAGGGAAATCTAGGAAGGAACACACTTAATGTCCTTGTCGATAGCAACGGGGATGAAAAATGAACCACTCACTTCTGATGAGTACGCCCTGAAAACATGTGAGACCCCTGCACATGTAAAAGTCAGTAAACACTTGACGAAAAAACAGAGGAAACAGGTTCAAAAGGTTCTGACTGATCATACGGACGTGTTAACCGACAAACCGGGGCACACGAATTTGCTGGAATATGATATGAAACTAGTAGACCCAACTCTGATCTGTATGAGAGCCTACACGATCCCGTTTGCCAAGGAGAAAGCTTTGAAAGAGGAGATTGAGTACCTATTGAAAGAAGGAATTATTTCTCATAGCGAATCTCCATATAGTTCTAGTGTGGTTTTGCTGAGGAAACCCTCTGGGGAACATCGTCTGTATATAGATTACAGGAAACTGAATGCTGTCACAGAAAATCAGGTGGATCCATTACCGGACACAAATCAGCTATTTGCCAGGTTGAACAAGGCAAAATATTTTTTCTAAGGTGGATCTTAGCAAAGGCTATTATCAAATTCCAGTAACGCCTGAGGTCCGACCGTATTTAGCGTTTAGCACTTCGGAAGGACATTATGAATTCAACATGTTGCCATTTGGGTTGAAAAATGCTTCGAGTGTGTTTTCTAGGATGATGCGAAAATTGTTGGATCCCCTGAATAACCCATGCATCACAAATTTTATGGATGATATCCTTATTGCTACGGAAACATTTGAGGAACACATTAACTCTTTGACTATGCTGTTTGATAGACTGAGAGAGGCTAATTTGACGGCTAGACCAACAAAATGTTGTATTGGTTGTAAAGAGTTGGAGTTCTTGGGACATACTGTATATCAGGGTAACATGACACGTGACCCCAAGAATCTAGAAAAATTAAAGAAAGCACCGCGGCCACAAACCAAGAAAGATGTGAGATCTTTCGTGTCCTTGTGTGGATTTTACCAGAAATATATCAAAAATTTTAATTCTATTTGTGCGCCTCTGACGGATTTAACTCGCAAAGGAAATCCTGATAGAATTGTTTGGTCAGCCCAGTGTGAATTGGCATACCAAGAGTTAAAGGAAAAACTTACAAGCAAGCCAATCTTGAAATTACCTGATTTGAGTCAGGAATTTGTGGTGAGAAGTGACGCAAGCAATGTAGGCCTGGGGGCTACTTTGTTGCAAAGGTCATCGTCACCAGACGGAGAGCTGAACCCAGTTGCTTATGCTAGCCGCAAGTTGAACAAAACGGAGCAAAACTATTCAACAAGCGAGAAAGAATGTCTAGCTTTAATCTGGGCGATACGTAAGTTCCAGATCTATCTATATGGTAGAACATTTGTGGTCCAGACGGATCATCAGCCCCCTAGTATTCTTATCACAGACAAAGCATGAGAATGCTCGTTTATTACGATGGTCGTTACTCCTACAGCAATTTTCATTCACTATTGAATACATTCCCGGGTCACAGAACGTGGGTGCAGATTTCCTCAGTAGGCATCCCTGTGATCCAAATCAGAGTATTCCGCAGGCGTAGGAGGTAATTTTATCTATGTGTATCACTGTGTTTGGAAGTAGCCTCAGGCATGTTCTTAAGTGGGGAGATGTGTGATGATGTACATTGATACACCGATAGAATTATTAATTGTAAGTATAAAAATAAGGTAGAAATGAAAATAGTGGAGTTATGAAGTTTTGTCTTCACCCACGCCGCAAGCGCGTTGATTTTAGCAGACAGTATTGTGAAAAAGATGGTACCTGTAGCGAAATTTGGTTCCTCTTGCTTTGTTGTGGAAGAAAAAAATGTGTAGCGCGACTCCCCCACACACACACCAGCGCAAGGTCAGCGCGGCGGTCTTTCTTTGAAGTTTGTAGTAGACGGGAAATGTGACTTACGGTTAAAAGCCATACAGTATTACCGAAGAATGATGAAATAGCTAAAAAGAATGAATGGCGGACTTTCAAAGTTTGCATTTACTGGACATTAAATTATTAACTACCGGAGAACGCCTGGTTGGAATAATATTAAATAAAAATAATTCAACAAAGGAGATAGACTAGGAATTATATCCAAAAGGATATTATTCAAATATAAATAGTTTTAAAGATAATTAATATTTTTCACCTTCATCACATCGGCTAAGAGTTAGCTAATAATCTTTAAAAATTTATTACACTAACAAGCCTCAACGGATTTGTATAAAACTTATATGTAATGAAAGCCTCATATGGGGAAAAGGAAATGATACATAGAAAGGACGAAAGAATATAAGTGTGTAGTGAACAGAAGAAAAAAACAAGTACAGGAAAAAACACAGATTGCTTCAAATAGCCTCAAACCAGGAGATGAAACGAAAATCTTTGGGACTTTTAGAGGTGCTTTCTCGTACGCGCGAGAGACTGAAATATAAGGACAGAGGGACGCGTTGAAAATCACACACACCAAATCCAGAAGCCAAAGTGAGAAACTGGAAGACAGTATCTGCAAGAAAAGTTATTTTTTCACGCTGCATGCAGGGCAGATTAACTTCAACCAAAATAATCTCACCGTGAGCTTATAGATCCTAAGAGGGTATGTAAGTTTATTAAAGATATATGTATGAATAATATCATTTTATTTCAGATTTTATTTCTGATTGATTGTATCAGAAATAAAAAAGAGAATGACGCTAACCAGAGATAACCTTCACCGGCATTGTCAGGAAGCATAACCATTAATTGGTTAGCCACATATATCATGGCTAGTTCTTGCCTGGAAGCTTACGACATACCAGCAAGTACATAAGTGACTTGACATCCATAAGTGGAAGGCAAAGGTTATATCGTACCCATGTATCATAACCTATGATTTATTCATGTAATTTGTTAATTCTGCACAGTATACATTATCTTATCATGCTATCTCTGTAACATACTACCATGATTCATTCATTTATATACAAACACTGAAGACATGGTCGCATCATGAACAGTAGTTGGTGGTGAGATTGTTGGAACAACATGGCCACCTATTACTTCTTGTTCCAGGTTTTTATGATCAATGTTTATGATCATTCCTGATCGAGAAACTAAAGACTTGAAGAAGTTGATCCAGCTCACTGAAGCCTAGAGGTCAACCAAACTTCAACACCTTAGTCCCCCGTAGTTATAGGGCGGGCTGAAGGAAAGTCTTCCGTACTCCAGTGTGTCGGAGGAACCTCGAGCAGACGTGGCTAAAGTTGAGTTTCTTTGTATCCATCCAACAAATCCTGTGAGCAGTTTCTAAAACGACTGTCTAATGATGACAACTAGATGGCAAGAGATAATGTGACAATCCTTTTGTTGTAAATTCAGTGGAAGATAAATCCAAGACTTTTTTCTATTAGTTATTTTAATTTGTAACTGTAAATAATCATACATTTTACCATCTTCCAACACCCATTTATCATTACAAGAATATATAGATGTACATAATAAATTGGATAATTGTACTCATTTGACTTGTTAAATTTTTAACTGTTAAATTTTGAGTTACCTTTTCAAATTTAATTATATTATCACATAGGGTTACGATAGCGAAAGTAGCAACTTATACTTCTGAAGCCTAAATCTATTGTCCAGCTCAGAGTATTCACAGCTGTAACTCACTTGTGATACCAGTGTACTTCTCGGGCACTGGAACTTCATACTTTCTGGAGAGAGATTCTACTTCTGCTCTACCACTATTATCGTAATAGGAAAACCATTCGCTACATTGGGGGCTCTTTCGCGGGATATTATTTTTGTATCCGGAGCCACTATCTATGTATTCTTCTATCTTGAGCCACAAATAGTTTGTAAAAATAAATTTTTTTTGAAAAAATTCTAAAACTTAGAAATTTTTTTCGTAATAGTAGTACCATTGAGTACGAAGGAAATAGGAAACGCTCACAAGGTTTTAAGGATTTGTCTTGTTCAAAGTAATTAATTGATTTTAATTAAGTTAGTTGGTTAGTGAAGATAAAATTATATACCCTCTGGTAAGTAAGCATCATGGCTGAATTGGTGAAGTTTAGAGCTGCGATTATGCAGGAAGGAAAAGACTTGGGTATGACAGGAGATGCTCTAATTCGACATATCACAACTGAAGTGGATAAATATTTAGATAGAGAGACTAAAAGAATGGAAGCTGAAGCTGAAAGAGAGACTAAAAGAATGGAAGTTGAGGCTGAAGCTAAGAAATTAGAGGCAGAAAGAGAAGCCAAAAGAATGGAAGCAGAGAGAGAAGCCAAAAGGTTAGAAGCAGAAAAGAGAAGCCAAAAGATTTGAAGTTGAGGCTGAAGCTGAAGAAAGAAGGTTACAAAGAGCTCATGAGTTAAGTTTAAAGGAACTTGAACTCCAGGGAGCAGCTAGCAATCATGGTACTAGCTCACCTCACTCTGAGAGTAGCTCCAACCACAGCACGGCAAATGGAGCCATGAGTTTCCACCTGGATCCATTTATTGAGAAGGAGGACGCCATTGAGTCATACCTGGATAGATATGAGAGACTGGCCTCTACCTATGGATTGGAAAAGGAAAAATGGAGCCTTAAGCTATCTCAGGGGTTGAGGGGAGTTTCATACGATGTTTATTTAAAACTCTCAAAAGAAGACCAGGAAGATTATGAAATCTTAAAACAAGCTTTACTGGTCAGGTACGAAAAGAATTCTGAATCTTATAGAAAGAGATTCCGAACTGCTAAGCTACTTCCAGGAGAAAACTATCACCAGTTTTCTGCCAGATTGGAAACTTATCTGACAAAATGGATTAGCTTAGGAAAATGTCAAGATATAAAAGAAATGGTCATGATGGAACAACTGAGAGAATCCATGCCTCAAGAAATGAGAAAATTTCTTATGGAGCAAGGAGCTGAGAGATTGGAAGATATTTTAACCATGGCTGAAAGATATCAAGCAGCTCAGTCAGAAGTGTCAGGAAATAAGAAGAAGCAGGGTGAGAACTTCAAACCTTCACAAAACTTTACCAACTATGAACACAGGGACAATTCCAACAAGAACAAACACAGAACTGATTATAAAGACAAAAACCCTCTAGGATCAGATAATAGACCTTCAAGAAAGGAAGGACAGTGGTGTAAATCTTGCCAAATGAGTAACCACAATACTGCAGAATGCAGACGGAAAAACCCTCCTTATCACGCTGCCTGTCTTACAACAGGGAACAAGGGAAGGAAGGAACTGGCAGTTAGTCAGAAGGACCTCCATCATCCCCCTGTCTGTGAGGAAGTGACATGTAATGGCACTAAAATTCAGTGCTTATATGATTCAGGATTGGAATTCGACTCAGTCGTGAGTGCAACCCTAGTGCACCCTGATCAACTTACCACAGAAACAGTGGACATACAAGGGGCAATGCAGGGAACCGTCACCATGACACTTCCCATAGCAAGGATCAACGTGAGAACTCGCTATGTGGAAGGAGTGATAAGAGCAGCAGTGAGTGATGATCCTATATACCCGCTGGTAATAGGAAGTAAATATGTCTTTTTGGGTGACCCAATAAAACCTGTTGTCATGGCAGCAAACCATACCAGGTCGAGCACCAAAAAGGAGGAGGGAAATCCAATAAACATTCATCCTATAAAGATGAAAAAGGCTCAAACAGCAGACAGCACATTGAAGCCTTGTTTTGGCAAATTGCCAAAGGCCCATAACCCTCCAGAGAAAGGAGACTTCTACATAGAAAATGGCCTACTCTACAGACAAGCTGGAAAAGGACCTAAAGGGCATGGACAGCTGGTAGTGCCAAAATTCTACAGGGAGGAAATTATGGAGCAAGAGCATGCTACATCAGGCAGGGGTCACAGAGGAAAAGGGGCCACTTGTCGAAAGATAGCATTGCGATATTACTGGCCAGGAATAATTGAAGACATAAGTTGGTATGTGAAATCCTGTTCAGAATGTAACCAGGTAACCTCATTCAGAAGTGTAGACCAGTTACAGGACCTAGGGAAGCATTGTTGCGGACGTAGGCCCACTAAGAAAACTCACAAGAGAAAACAACAGGTAGATGCGGTGATAAGGAGAAAACAAAATCACAACAAGTCTACTGTTACACCAGTAACCATGGCAACTCTCCGTATTGTACAGAGAGGGGACGTAAGACATCCCACCCCGACTAGATATTTGTCGGAGCACCATGGCCTGGATCATCTGGAACCATTTGTTAGTCAGCAACCAGTATTAAAAAAGCTGCGGAAACAAACCAGAACCATAGGAGGTAGGAACCAGGGCTGTACCAGACAATTGATGGAGACAGGCCCCACTTCGGTATACTGCCCCTTACAATAGAAATAGGTGTGGGTCCGGCAACGTGGTTGTTTCGCCGTCCCCATACACGGTCCACTGGAAGCATTGTTGCGGACATGGACTGAACAATAGCAAGCATAAGCACTCAAGGATGAGATTGACTATCTCTTAAAAGAGAAAATTATTTCAAAGTCTGAATCTCCCTACAGCTCAAGTGTGGTGCTATTAAGGAAGCCTAGTGGTGAACACAGGTTATGCATTGTTTATAGGAAACTAAATGCTATCACTGAATCTCAGGTAGACCCATTACCTGACACCAATCAGTTGTTTGCTACATTGAGTAAGGCTCGGTATTTTTCAAAAGTAGATCTAAGCAAGGGATACTACCAAATACCAGTAAAACCAGAAGTTAGGAAACTGTTAGCCTTTAGTACACCGGATGGACATTACGAGTTCAATGTACTCCCATTTGGTTTAAAGAATGCTCCAAGTATCTTCACCAGAATGATGAGGAAATTGTTGGAACCATTACAAAATCCTCATATCACCAACTTCATGGATGATATTCTGATTGCTACCACTACGTTCGAGGAACACATAGTAGCACTCTCCATGTTGTTAGGTAGATTGAGAGAAACGGGATTGACAGCACGCCCAACTAAGTGTCATATTGGATGTGAGACATTGGAATTTTTAGGTCACACTATCTCTACAGGGCAAATGTCTCCGGACCCAAAGAATGTAGAGAAAATGAGAAAAGCACCAAGACCACAAACTAAGAAGGATGTAAGATCCTTTGTGTCACTGTGCGGGTTTTATCAGAAATACATGCCCCATTTCCGCTCATTGTGCGCGCCATTAACCGACTTAACCAAAAAAGGTCAGCCGAATAAAATACAATGGACTGCGGAGTGTGAACAGGCTTATACAGAGTTGAAAAATAAGCTGACAAATAAACCTATCCTTGCCCTTCCCGATCTCACACAAGAATTCGTACTAAGAACGGATGCTAGCAATGTAGGCATAGGAGCAACATTACTACAGCGGGCAGACACACCGCCACATATGCTATTACCAGTAGCTTTTGCCAGTAGAAAGTTAAATACAGCTGAAAGAAATTATTCTACCGTTGAACGTGAATGCCTCGCTTTGGTCTGGTCAATCAACAAATTCGCCCCTTTTCTTTACGGGAAACACTTCATTGTGGAAAGTGATCACCAGCCTTTGATGTTTTTAGCAGTGTCTAAAAAATTAAATTCACGACTTTTAAGGTGGAGTTTACTGTTATCTCCATATTCGTTCAATGTGAGATATATTCCAGTGCGGGACAATCTTGGACCCGATTTTTTAAGTCGTCATCCTATCAAAGGAGATATAGAAAAACAGAAAAGTAAGGAGAAACTGCAGCATGAGTTACCAAAAAGTTAACTGTGCATGCACTGTTTTAAAGAAGAGGGCTCTGTAGCGAAATTTGGTTCCCCTTGCTTTGTTGTGGAAAAAAAATGTGTAGCGCGACTCCCACACACACACACTAGCGCAAGGTCAGCGCGGCGGTCGTTCTTTGAAGTTTGTAGTAGACGGGAAATGTGACTTACGGTTAAAAGCCATACAGTATTACCGAAGAATGATGAAATAGCTAATATGAATGAATGGCAGACTTTCAAAGTTTGCATTTACTGGACATTAAATTATTAACTACCGGAGAACGCCCGGTTGGAATAATATTAAATAAAAATAATTCAACAAAGGAGATAGACTAGGAATTATATCCAAAAGGAAATTATTCAAATATAAATAGTTTTAAAGATAATTAATATTTTTCACCTTCATCACATCGGCTAAGAGTTAGCTAATAATCTTTAAAAATTTATTACACTAACAAGCCTCAACGGATTTGTATAAAACTTATATGTAATGAAAGCCTCATATAGGGAAAAGGAAATGATACATAGAAAGGACGGAAGAATATAAGTGTGTAGTGAACAGAAGAAAAAAACAAGTACAGGAAAAACACAGATTGCTTCAAATAGCCTCAAACCAGGAGATGAAACGAAAATCTTTTGCGACTTTTAGAGGTGCTTTCTCGTACGCGCAAGAGACTGAAATATAAGGACAGAGGGACGCGTTGAAAATCACACACACCAAATCCAGAAGCCAAAGTGAGAAACTGGAAGACAGTATCTGCAAGAAAAGTTATTTTTTCACGCTGCATGCAGGGCAGATTAACTTCAACCAAAATAATCTCACCGTGAGCTTATAGATCCTAAGAGGGTATGTAAGTTTATTAAAGATATATGTATGAATAATATCATTTTATTTCAGACTTTATTTCTGATTGATTGTATCAGATATAATAAAAAAGAGAATGACGCTAACCAGAGATAACCTTCACCGGCATTGTCAGGAAGCATAACCATTAATTGGTTAGCCACATATATCATGGCTAGTTCTTGCCTGGAAGCTTACGACATACCAGCAAGTACATAAGTGACTTGACATCCATAAATGGAAGGCAAAGGTTATATCGTACCCATGTATCATAACCTATGATTTATTCAAGTAATTTGTTAATTCTGCACAGTATACATTATCTTATCATGCTATCTCTGTAACATACTACCATGATTCATTCATTTATATACAAACACTGAAGACATGGTCGCATCATGAACAGTAGTTGGTGGTGAGATTGTTGGAACAACATGGCCACCTATTACTTCTTGTTCCAGGTTTTTATGATCAATGTTTATGATCATTCCTGATCGAGAAACTAAAGACTTGAAGAAGTTGATCCAGCTCACTGAAGCCTAGAGGTCAACCAAACTTCAACACCTTAGTCCCCCGTAGTTATAGGGCGGGCTGAAGGAAAGTCTTCCGTACTCCAGTGTGTCGGAGGAACTTCGAGCAGACGTGGCTAAAGTTGAGTTTCTTTGTATCCATCCCACAAATCATGTGAGCAGTTTCTAAAACGACTGTCTAATGATGACAACTAGATGGCAAGAGATAATGTGACAATCCTTTTGTTGTAAATTCAGTGGAAGATAAATCCAAGACTTTTTATATTAGTTATTTTAATTTGTAACTGTAAATAATCATACATTTTACCATCTTCCAACACCCATTTATCATTACAAGAATATATAGATGTACATAATAAATTGGATAATTGTACTCATTTGACTTGTTAAATTTTTAACTGTTAAATTTTGAGTTACCTTTTCAAATTTAATTATATTATCACATAAGGTTACGATAGCGAAAGTAGCAACTTATACTTCTGAAGCCTAAATCTATTGTCCAGCTCAGAGTATTCACAGCTGTAACTCACTTGTGATACCAGTGTACTTCTTGGGCACTGGAACTTCATACTTTCTGGAGAGAGATTCTACTTCTGCTCTACCACTATTATCATAATAGGAAAACCTTTCGCTACAGTACCATCGTTTTCTAGTGTCCTTGAAAAACTATTTATAACATGACACGAAAAGCCTACTCGTTTAGACGGAGTGAAAGAGGGGAGAGACAGAAAAATGAACCGTCTGCACGCGTGGTTGGAATCTAAAACCTAGCGAAAACGCGATATTGTCGTTAGCCGTTTGAAAATCTGACACAAATTCAAAATATGTTCGGCAAATGGTTCACGCAAACAACCTTAGCTCTTATAAAACTGACGTATTTCTGACGTAATACGGGAGACTATCTTTTTTAGTTTGAAAATAGCGGTAGAAAGAAGTGAACAGGTGGTAGTTTATAGATTTCAATATTATTGAAGACTAACATGGAAAAAATTATGGAATTTTGAACCAATATACATAGGCTCATAAAACTTATATATTCGGGTGCCATAGTGTCTCCTGACCAATAATATGGTTTCATTTACCCTATAGTCCAACTAACAGCCAAGATATGGTCATAATACTAGATAGTCACAGACACAGTGACAAACACACTAGTGTTCTGACATTCGCAATCGGTAACGTATTTTTGCACGAGTTGTTGAAAAGAGGCGTGAGAGGGTAGGGCAAAGTCCAAAGGAGGGGAACGTTAGGACTGAGGTAACATGATTTGGAGCGGAGTTTGAAAGGGGGAAAAAATTATGGGATGGCTCAAACTGAATATTTTTTTGTAGTGTTAGGCCAAAACCAAGTCTATTTTTGGTGAATGCCAAGTTTGGACGGACAGACCGACAGAAGTACACTAACATTGGGCCGAAATTGGACCTAAGATTTAAAAATTTGAATTGACAAACTTAGTAGTTAGATCTCATTGGTCGAAACAGTTTAGATTACTGGGAAAGTTGAAGGCTCGGTGCCATTTTCACGAAGACTGTTCATAGAAGCAGGACGCTTGAGAGACTGAGAAGTGTGTCGTGCCTTGAATATAGATATAATTAATAAAAAGTATAAGGGCGCCATAGTCCAGCAAGCAGTACATCTGAAGTTGTGCTAATTCAACGTTCCTGTGTGTGTATTCTTTGAATTGTGGGTTTTTGTCTGGCACTAGTCAGGTGCCAGATTCCTGTGTGAAAATGTTACTCCAGCAGAGATAGAGGTACTCGCGGCCTACCCTATTTCTTTTGGGACAAGATCAACAGTGGCTGTTGGCAGATCATACATCTATGTTCACTCCTCCAGTGCCAGTTAAGTAAACAAGCCCTGGCACGAGGAGAATTTATCAACTTTTCCACTTCATAAACCCTGAAAAGGAAATATAAATAAAGACTATCTGTCAAGAAGTAAAGTGTATCCAGAGAAAAGAAACATTGTGACAAAGACTGGGCGTGATGTTAACACTCCAACCAGCCAGCTCATAACACTTTAGAAATAGCTAGAAATTTTACAATCCCATAAAAACTACAATATATATGATTAAGGGCAAATTGTCCTCTTTTAGTTAATTAAGTATGCCTATTATTTATGTATATATATATAAATTGATCTCATGTGATTTGACAGTCCTAACCAAAAGAATCTTAGGTATAGGACTAATAAAGTTATGGAAAAAATTGTATATTACTAACTTTTAACAACCGGCTGTAAAGTTTCTTTTCTTCTTTCCACTCTGTAAAGTGTCAGTCTGTATGCTCTGTAAGGAAGAGTGGTGTGTTGTTGAGATCAGGCATGCTCCAGTCTACCCAGCTGTAAATGGGTAACTCACCCTAGTCCTGAGTTAGGGAAGGCAAAGGCTCCAGGGGAAGCAGGCCCTAAACTTGGTCACTTCAACCGACGCATGATGGTGTATGTATGGAGTAGAAATGTAGAGTGTGATTGACGCGAATGGTGTACCGTTCGTGTGCTGACCAATATAACCACTCATACACTTGTGTCTACAAGGCACCAATGCAGACTGCTGGAATCTTTGTTTACTCAATTTATTCAGACGTACACACTGGGACATACGAGTACATCATGGTATGTTGACATATCAATTTGTGGGTATACATAGCAGATCTGAAGTCATGACACATTCAGAAATAATGGGCAGTACATCAAAAGTTCAATGTCATGATACATTATGGCCGCATCCCCCTATCTGACTAAACGCGTCAGTGAAGGCAGATCGGTAAATAACTAAAGTTACTTGACGTCCATAGTTTGTAGCATATATTATGAAACCACGAAAGAGGGGGTTTCTAGCAAGATTGAGATCTCCCTGTCACTGTCCGATAATAGGATAAATAATCTGTTCTCTTGGCAGTGATCAAAACATATGATGACCGAAATCTAACATGGCCGCCTCCCTGAGTTGTCGTTCACTCATTCATAGGAAGGAGAATATAAGCCAGAGTTAATTTATAATGGGTATATAAATGATTTCATAAATGTTCCCATACAGCTCTACGGTGATCAGGTTAATTCACGTAGCCATAACCGCTGTAGGAAAGTCTGTCATCTTTGTCGATACAAAACACGACCCTAGCGATACGAAGCACAATGTTCCATCTAGGTCGAATCGACATGAGATCATCAAAATAGGGTCTGGCAATACATGGAGTCCGAATTATACATTGTACCGTACCTTAGGAGAGTCTCTAACATAAACTATAGTAGAGATACCATCTCCTTTAGAAGAAAACCACTTCATGAATCATATTTCCTTAAGAATCTACCAGCCCTTTGAAAAGTGCGTACCCGCCATTATCACGGTACATCGGAACTCATCACGACTTGTCAAGACAACTCATACTTCCGCTAGACCGGAATAACAAGAATCTAGTCCCGCCTACCCATCCAAAATATACAATATAGGACTGATTCTACTTGTACTAATAATATGTAATACATATGAATTCAGGCCATAAACATAATAAGCAAATTAATATATTTTCTGGCCCTAAAAAATAAGTACAAACGTAAGAGCAATCCATGCGCCGGATCAATATCAAGAACGATTACTCCTATAATCAAAAGTGTGAATCAAACATGGATTCTCTCGCTTTTACCATAGACAGCATTTTCATACACAAATGAATGAATGAATGTCTATATTTTTCCCATATTAAATAGCCATATCGATTTTTGTAATATGTGCGTCAAAATATGCACGCAACAGATTACCACACCCCTCGGGAAAAAAAAAATGGTACATTTTTTTTTTTGAAATACATCTAGGAGCAACATACAATAGGCTCACAACGCACCAATAACAATGCGCAGATGATAAGCATAAGTTTTATGACCTTAGAGAAGGTACTTCTCTAAGTATTAATATTTCCAGAGAGGTGTCACCAACGCATACTACAATATTAGCAATGACACAATTTCCACATTAGTTTATACATAAATTTCATCTAAGATATCTTAACATCATGATCATCAAAGACGAAAAACATTGAAAGATCAGCGGTGAATAAATATCAATGAACCGCTAAGTAGTGTTACAATCAATATATGATATATTACATATGTGTACACATTTCAACATAGAAACAACTGTATCAAAGTTGTATAACAGTTATGAATCATGTGGGCATCTAGACAAAATATCTGCCATCACATTTTCTGACCCACGGATAGCTCGCACCGAAAAATGAAATGGCTGTAGAGCAATCGCGTATCGCGTTGATCTCGCGCTCTTCAGATTTTTACTCTGAATAGCCGTAAGAGCTTTCTGGTCAGTTTCCACAATGAAATGCGCGCCCAGAAGAAATCTTTGCAGTTTAAGGATTGACCAAACCATAGCCAATAATTCACGGTCTAGGACCGAGTAATTCTTCTCTGCGGCATTTAATTTCCGAGAAATATACATCACAGGATGCAGAGTTCCAGAGTACTCTTGCATTAGTGCCGCTCCAATCCCGGTGGATGAAGCGTCACTACGAAGAATAAATGTCTTATCCTTAGAAGGCAATACTAGGATAGGTGAAGTAGAAAACATAGTTTTAACCTTATCCAAAGAGGATTGACATTCTTGAGTCCAATGGACTACATTAGGAGACCCTTTCTTTAGCAAGGAAGAAAGAGGTGACATAATGGAGGACAGATTCGGGATGAATCGTCCATAAAATTGTATTAGACCTAAGAGACTTCGTACTTGCTTTTTAGTCTTAGGAATAGAAATGTTAAGTATCTTACTTGTATTATGGTCTTCTGTTTTTAGGAACCCATGACCAACACGGTGTCCTAAGAAAGATATTTCGCTAAAACCAATACATGCTTTCGATGGTTTCGCTGTCAGGTTATGCTCGCGTAAGATAGACAATAGTTCATTTATACCATTATAGTGATCGTTCCAAGTATCACTGAAAAGACAGATGTCATTGCGTATCTTGATGACATCTGAGCGATGAGATAGGATTCGACGCATCATGCGTACAAATGTTGCAGGGGCGTTCATAAGACCGAAAGGCATGAAATTCCATTGGAATAGACCCCTAGGCGTCGAAAAAGCAGTAAACGGTTTGGCGTGTTCGGATAGTGGAACTTGCCAATATCCCTTAGACAAATCGAGTTTAGTAAAGAAGTGAGAATTCGATAGTCTCGTAAGTAGCTCTTCTAGTAAAGGCATAGGTTCAGCATCGAATTTAGTCACTTGATTCAATTTGCGATAATCCACGCAAAGACGTATGTTATTGTCTTTTTTCCGTACTATAACCATCGGCGAAGAATATGCTGATGTGGATGGTTCAATAATTTTTAACTCTATCATCTCATCTAACTCTTTCTCTACCTGTGCTTGAAAATGTATCGGGATAGGATACGGTCTGACTCTTATAGGACTATGGTCAGTAAGAATAATGTCATGTTGAATGACATCAGTTTGACCAGGAATGTCAGTAAGGACATCCTGAAATTGTTCTAACATAGTAGAAACTTGTTTCTGCTCTCCTGGAGATAATTCTGGAGAAATTGCAACATCTTTCCATGATTCATTAGAGTGAAGAGGAATCATTGGAAAAGGTAAATTTACATCCGAGAAACTCGTTTCCTCATCCTGTATTACTGACAGAGATGAGTACTGTCCATGTTGGACTGGAAAATCGTCCGTTGCCTGGAAAACAGGTTGTAAATAATCAGGACGTTCATGGAATTCCGTGAGCATGTTGATGTGGAAGGTTTTACGCTTCCCGTCAATATCGACGATATAGTCAACATCGGAAACTTTTGATATTATATCGTACGGACCTTTCCAAGAAATAAGAAGTCTATTTTCCCTACAAGGTAGCAAGACAAATGCTTTGTCACCTGGACAAAGTTGTCGCAAACATCTCTTTTTATTGGCAAATTCCCTTGCCTTCTGTTTCGCAAATTCAGAAGAAGCAGTTGCCAATTTGCATGCTTCAATAATCTTGTGTCTAAGTGCGATGACATATTCATAAGAGGATTTTGTGTCATCGACAATATTATCAGCAGTTATAAGATCATGAAGTAAGGACATAGGACCTCGCGGTTTCGCGCCAAAGACAAGTTCAAAGGGAGAAAATCCTGTATGTTCGTTGGCGACCTCTCTATATGAAAAGAGAGCCGCGGGTAAAACCCTATCCCAATCCTGAGGATGATCTTCTGTTATCTTACCTAGTAGGTTTTTCAGAGTTCTATTCAAACGTTCCACCATCCCATTGGACATAGGATGATAAATACTACTCAGCGATCTCTCTATCTTCAGAGTCGACATTACTTGAGACATGGTATCCGATATGAGTTGGGTACCATGGTCGGATAATATTTCTGCTGGAAACCCCAGACGAGAAAATATTAACCAAAGAGCATCTGCGACATCAGCAGTAGTTATGCTCTTTAGAGGAACAGCCTCCGGCCAACGTGTGCACATATCAACACACGTCAAAATAAATTGGTGTCCTCTAGCAGACTTTATCTTAAATGGACCAATGATGTCTATCGCCATTTTTTGAAATGGCCGAATGGGAATGTCTGCAGCCTGAATAGGTGCATCATGGCGTGGACCTCTGGATTTAATCTCTTGACATACTTTACAAGATCGACAATAGATTCGTATGTCCTTATTCACAGCAGGCCAAAAGAAAGATTGAAGAACTCTAGCTTTAGTACGGGAAAAACCCATATGCCCAGCACACTGCGAATCATGAGCGTGCTGTAAGATTTTAACTCTCATATTTTTAGGCACAAGGATTTGAGAATGAATGGACTTAGCGGAGTCTTGTACCATACGTACAAGTACGCCATTCTTCATCGTAATCCAAGATTTACGATTTGTATCCTTATTCGGATCACCTTTTGTTGCCAGAGTAAAGAATTTCTTTAGAGTAGGATCATCTTCCTGCTGTTTGATAAAGGAATCGTGGGAAATCTCCAAGGGATCATCTTGGATCTGCGCATCATTATCTTCAGAATGTGAAGATTGTGGCATATTAAGAGCTTGAGCCCTAGTGATTACTGCATTAGCAGATTGCATATTAACATTTTCCCAATTAGAAATTTGCTGTGGAGTGCATTCTTTCACTCCATGAATGCGACCGATGATAAGATCAGCGATCGGATTCGGCAAGAGACATGCTTGCACCTCTCCTGTAAAGAAAGGCGTAGCAATATTGATAATGGCAGTGGAGTACTTCTCCAATGTGCCACCAAATGTTACACATTTGACTATATTGCCTGTAGCTCGAGAAGGATTTACGAGTGATTGCCTCACTCCAATGGTAGTGCACCCCGAGTCGAAAAGAATTGATACCGGAGTACCATCTATTAGGCCCCTATTAAAGACAAGAGCACCCCTTCCATTATGCGCAATTGACGCATGGAGAGCGGGAAGCGGGTGACCGCAGCTTAAAGTAGACACTGTGGTTGGATCGAATAATGTTTTGCATTGCGAACACTCAGATGCTCTAGCAAAATCGAAAGCGGAATTTGCTACACTGTTGGAGTCTTTTTTATCATTATTCTGATTATCGGTGTCGTGGAACTCCTGTTGTGCAGAGTTAGCCTGGTAATAAGATTTACCATGTCTTTTGTGTTGTGATCTACCTCGGTTATAATTGTCTCTATAATTATTATTGCCTCTGTTATAACCCCTATTTGGGTTTGAATCATAATATTCATGATCATAATCATCACGCTCATTATATTGAGTATCCCTGTAATATTGTTTCTGTTGTCTCCATGAAGCACTTGGGTAGTTCCTATAGCTACTCCCTTTTCGAGAATTTCTAACATTATGGGTACCTCTCGCGTGTCGAGGACTATCAGCCCGATTCCAGTTCTTCAAAGAAGAACTCTGATTTGAGTGGTTATCTTGGTTTTGATACTTATTCCAATTAACCTTTTTATCAAATTTATTTTTAGCTCCTTGGAATTTGTGTGAGTAATTCTGATTATATTCTGTTGCCGAAGCAACTGGCATACTCTCTTTAATGTTAGAGTTACTAAGAATCATGTCAGGGTGTGCCGTAGCATACTGGTCACAATATTCTTCCATTTGCTTTATTGTACCAGGTTTACGCTCATGTAAGAACTCTAGGAATGATTTATTTACAGAAGACATGACCTTGTCTCTTAGCAATAAATCCGTAAGACCATCAAATGTTTTCTATGTTTTGGATAATTCAATCCATCGTGAAAGTGTAATTCGTGCTTTTGAGATGAAATCTGAGAATTCTACACCTACCTCAGGTCTCATTGTTTTAAACAAAAGACGGTAACCTTCCTCAGACAGCTGATATCTCTTTATCAAAGCTGCCCTAACAGCATCATAATTATCTTTGTCGGCCTCTTCAACAAAATATAACTTACTTAGGGACTCCCCTTTTAGATTTTCAGACAACTGATTCACATACTGTGATTTGTCAACATTATGAGATCGACAAGCCCGTTCAAATCTAGAAAGCCAAAATGTTATGTCATCACTGGTAGGGTTAAACGCTGGTACCTTGACCTTGTACACAAAGGGTTTACCATTACCACCAGATGCCTGATTAACATTACTCATATATGTCAATTTTAATTTCTCTAATTCAAACTCATGTTCTCTTATTGCTTTTCTCTCTTCAGCTTCTCTATCTAATCTTTTCTGTTCTGCAGCAGCTTCTAATTTTTTCTGTTCTGCAGCAGCAGCAACTTCTAATTTTTTCTGTTCTGCAGCAGCTTCTAATTTTTTCTGTTCTGCAGCAGCAGCAACTTCTAATTTTTTCTGTTCTGCAGCAGCTTCCAATTTTTTCTGTTCTGCAGCAGCTTCCAATTTTTTCTGTTCTGCAGCAGCTTCCAATTTTTTCTGTTCTGCAGCAGCAGCAACTTCTAATTTTTTCTGTTCTGCATCAGCTTCTAATTTCTTCTGTTCTGCCTCAAATCTCCTTTCCTCCACTTGCATCTGCAATTTCTTAAGTTCAGCAGCAGTATCAGCTTCTTTTTCTAATCTTTTTTCTTCAGCTAGAGCTTTCCTTTCTTCTGCAGCAGCTTTTTTTTCTTCTATTTGAAGTTTTCTCTCCTCAGCCGCAGCTTTTTTTTCCTCAGCAGCAGCTTTTCTTTCTTCAACAGCAGCAGCAATTTTTTTCTCTTCTGCAGCTAATGCTTTGTCATATTGAGCAACAGCCCATTGTTCTAAGTCTTTTCCAGTCTTATCAAGAGATTTTCCTTGTGCAATAAAATAATCTAATGTAGACATATTGTCTTCTTAAATCAGAAACCTGAAAAAGTAAATAAATTACCCTATTTCACTTTAATGGGAGACAAGTCTATACCATAGACTTAGTCTTAGTCCAAACTTGTATGGTTTATAATAACCAATGATAACTTGAGTACCTGTGGACAACAATAATTGTATCTCAAATACTGTGGGGGATAAGCCTTACAAAGGTCTTGTATACCTCAATGTAATCAAAGATCACTTGGGTACCTGTGGAAAAAAATATTTCCCTTTACCAATCACTTTGGGAGACAAGCCTTACAAAGGTCTTGTACATTTTGTTTTATAACAATAACAATCATAAAGTACTGATCTGTACTATACTATCAGTGTATACCACTATACGTCATATGTCAACTAAAGACATTACAAAGGACAAACAAGAAAAGACAATATGAACACATTTGCAGAGATCAAATTAAATTAAATAGGAGAAATGAAAAAAAAAATGATCACAGAAACCGTGATGATAACTGCAATAAGATAACAAGACAAATAACGCCACAGTGTATAAACATAAGGGTGTAAAAAAACTGAAATGAAAGGAAAGATGAGACCTACAATTATACAAACAAATCAAACAAAACTAAGGAACACAAAATTATTAACAAAAACAACGAAAAAAAGAACACCTCATCACAACTAACAGAAATAGCAGCAAATTGTTGCTAACAAATTTCCAATTAAGAAAATGTGTACCTATAGAATACTAGTACCAGACCAATGTCACTCGGCATACCTTGTACTAGTCACACAGAACAAAAACTAATTTAATACATAACAAATAACATGTAAGCATAAATAGCATATAGCATACAATATAATTTATGTCATGAATGGAATGTGTTGCAGGTATAGTGTTGTAAAGCAGGCACAGTTTATTTTAATACTAATAACTTGCCACTTTATTCAGTAATAGATTTAATTTTAAACTATTACACTGTCAATTTTTTTTTTCGTTGAGCATATGAAGATCCAACGATGAAATATGCACTTTATGTTCACCAACACTGTGATTCTTCTGTACGTTGAGAAATGTCAACAATACTGCTCCAGATATTTTCTACACCTGATACCACTGTTCTGTGTAATACTGTCTGTACAGCGAAAAACTGTCAACAAGCGCTGACCTAGATACAGCATCCTATCGGTAATACAGGTCAAGCTGACATCGACTGTATAGCTGTCCTACTGGTGTTGATGTGTTCAAACAAATGTTCTTTCAGCTGTAAACTGTGATTCTCAACACAAAACTGCGTAAGCTGGACCCAGGAATCTGGCTCGCCACTGTAAAGTTTCTTTTCTTCTTTCCACTCTGTAAAGTGTCAGTCTGTATGCTCTGTAAGGAAGAGTGGTGTGTTGTTGAGATCAGGCATGCTCCAGTCTACCCAGCTGTAAATGGGTAACTCACCCTAGTCCTGAGTTAGGGAAGGCAAAGGCTCCAGGGGAAGCAGGCCCTAAACTTGGTCACTTCAACCGACGCAGGATGGTGTATGTATGGAGTAGAAATGTAGAGTGTGATTGACGCGAATGGTGTACCGTTCGTGTGCTGACCAATATAACCCCTCATACACTTGTGTCTACAAGGCACCAATGCAGACTGCTGGAATCTTTGTTTACTCAATTTATTCAGACGTACACACTGGGACATACGAGTACATCATGGTATGTTGACATATCAATTTGTAGGTATACATAGCAGATCTGAAGTCATGACACATTCAGAAATAATGGGCAGTACATCAAAAGTTCAATGGCATGATACATTATGGCCGCATCCCCTATCTGACTAAACGCGTCAGTGAAGGCAGATCGGTAAATAACTAAAGTTACTTGACGTCCATAGTTTGTAGCATATATTATGAAACCACGAAAGAGGGGGTTTCTAGCAAGATTGAGATCTCCCTGTCACTGTCCGATAATAGGATAAATAATCTGTTCTCTTGGCAGTGATCAAAACATATGATGACCGAAATCTAACATGGCCGCCTCCCTGAGTTGTCGTTCACTCATTCATAGGAAGGAGAATATAAGCCAGAGTTAATTTATAATGGGTATATAAATGATTTCATAAATGTTCCCATACAGCTCTACGGTGATCAGGTTAATTCACGTAGCCATAACCGCTGTAGGAAAGTCTGTCATCTTTGTCGATACAAAACACGACCCTAGCGATACGAAGCACAATGTTCCATCTAGGTCGAATCGACATGAGATCATCAAAATAGGGTCTGGCAATACATGGAGTCCGAATTATACATTGTACCGTACCTTAGGAGAGTCTCTAACATAAACTATAGTAGAGATACCATCTCCTTTAGAAGAAAACCACTTCATGAATTATATTTCCTTAAGAATCTACCAGCCCTTTGAAAAGTGCGTACACGCCATTATCACGGTACATCGGAACTCATCACGACTTGTCAAGACAACTCATACTTCCGCTAGACCGGAATAACAAGAATCTAGTCCCTCCTACCCATCCAAAATATACAATATAGGACTGATTCTACTTGTACTAATAATATGTAATACATATGAATTCAGGCCATAAACATAATAAGCAAATTAATATATTTTCTGGCCCTAAAAAATAAGTACAAACGTAAGAGCAATCCATGCGCCGGATCAATATCAAGAACGATTACTCCTATAATCAAAAGTGTGAATCAAACATGGATTCTCTCGCTTTTACCATAGACAGCATTTTCATACACAAATGAATGAATGTCTATATTTTTCCCATATTAAATAGCCATATCGATTTTTGTAATATGTGCGTCAAAATATGCACGCAACTAGATAGATAGATAGATAGATAGATAGATAGATAGATAGATAGATAGTTAGATAGATGGATAGATAGATAGATAGGTAGATAGATATATAGATACATAGATAAATAGATAGGTAGGTAGATAGATAGATAAATAGATAAATAGATAAAAAGATAGATAGGTAGGTAGGTAAGTAGAAAGGTAGGTTTTACAAGATTGAGGTGTCGGTAAGGATTGTTTTACAAGATTGTGGTTTCGGTAAGGTTTGTTTTACAAGATTGAGGCAATATTTGCTATTGGAATTTTGTAGTTATGTTATATATCGGTCAGTCCGTTGATAGATAGATAGATAGTTAGATAGATAGTTAGAAAGATGGATAGATAGATAGATAGGTAGATAGTTGAAGAAAGAAATCACAAACTCTCGCATCAACACTTCCCAATAAAAAGTAGTAGAAAAAGAAGTCACAATTCTATCAGCGACTTTTCCCAGAAAAAGTTGTAGAGAAAGGAATCACAAATTCTACCAGCGACACTTCCCACACAAAAAAGTAGCAGAGAATAGTAAAAACTAATTATATCAGCGACGCTTCTAAACAAAATAAATTAATAAATAAATAAATAAAAGTAGACATAGTAATGACAAATTAAACCCGCTATACTCACATAAAAATTTGTATAGAAAAGTATTCACAAATCTTCTAGAGACAATTCTAAAGATAAAAATTATTATAGAAAAGTAATCACAAACTCTACTAGAGACACTTCTAAAGATAATACGTAGTAGAGAAAACAGACGATCCGTCAAGGCCTAAAATCCCATCCGCTGCAGACCCAAATAGAACAGTCCCAACTAAGATGGTTTGGCCATGTCTGCAGAATGGGAGAAGATCGGCTACCACGACAAGCATGGGAAACAAAGAGCCAGGGATCCAGACCTCCAGGACGACCCAGAGTCCGCTGGGAGGACAACATTAGACAATCTTTGAAGGACCGAGGACTAGAATGGAACCAGGCCAGGAAGAAGACAGCTGATAGAATGGTCTGGCGCTCTCTCTTCCAAACCTCTACACCTCACGGTAGAAGGGGAACGACTAAGTAAGTAAGTAAGAAAAGTAATCACAAACTCTACTAGAGACACTTCTAAAGATAGTACGTTGTAGAGAAAAGTAATGACAATTTCTACTAGAGAAACTTCTAAGGATCAAAAGTAGTAAAGAACAGCAATCACAAATTATACTAGTTATACTTCCCAGAAAAAGTAGTAGAGAATAGTAATCACAGCAGCTGTAAGCGACACTTCTTTAAAACAAAAACAGTAGAAAATTATTGACAAATTAAACCATCGACACTTCACAGAAGAGGTAGTATAAAAAAGTATTCACACATTCTAACAGAGAGACTTCTAAGAATAAAAAGTAGTAGAGAAAGGTAATCACACACTCTAATTGGCTACACTGCTACAGATAAAAAGTAGTAGAGAAAAGTAATAACAAATTATACCAGCGACAAATTTAAGGAAAAAAATAGTAAAGAAAAATAATCACAATATATACCAATGACACATCCCAGAAAAAGTAGTAGAAATAAGTAATCACAAATTCTACCACCTCTTTAGAGCACTTGGAAAAAAAAGTTGTAAGTGAAAGGTAATCAGAGAGTACCATACCAGCGACACTTTTGAGGAAAAAATAATTAGAGAATAGTAATTACAAAATTTTTCTATCAGCGATGCTTCCAGAAAAAGTAGTTGGGAAATATAAATCACAAATTGTACCAACGACAATTTCCAAGAAAAATATAGTAGAGAAAAGTATTCACAAAATTTCTACCAGCATCCGTAGCTGAAAGAAAAGGCGTAGTAGAGAAATGTTAATTAAAAAAAAAATCTTCAGCCAGCGCGGCACAACTGAGAATAAAATAGTGGACGGAAAGTAAATCACAAAGTCAAGAGAGTGTGCGACAACCATATGAAAAAATGTAGCAGAGAAAAAAAAAACACAAAAAGTACGAAACAAAATTTTGATTACACGCACTTGCAACCGAACACCAACTAATATAGCGTACTTGAAGGGAAACAGTAAGTAAAGGTTTATATGAAAATATGGCTCCTGAAAAAAAAACAGGTTGACAGAAATCGAATGAGAGCAAGACAAGAATGGCAATTATGAAAAAAACTTGCTGGAACCAACAATTCGGGTGCAGATGAGAAAGTGTTTAAGCGTTGTACATAGGGCGAGTGAGGCCAGTCCTTGAATATGGCATGGCAGCATGGGCAACAGCGCTAAGACAAACTTCGATAAAATTAGCAGCCTCCAAAATCAAGCAATGAGAATTATATCTTGGAGGCAAGAAGTCAACACCTATAAAAGAACTCGAAAAGATTACATGCCTCCAGCCAATGACAGATAGAAGAGACTGCAGGGCTCAGCAACAGGCCGAAAAATTCAAAAGACTAACAGATCACCCAATGTGCCATAGAATATAATGCTCTTAGAAGGCAAAGACTCAATACGAAGCAATTTTGTTTAGAAACCAACCAAACCACCAAATGAGAGCAGTATCCATAGATGAAATATCCACTGTTAAATCCATCTACAATGCACACAAGCTTCCAGTTTGGAAACAAAATCGTTTCCATAAAATGATAGAAAACATTCCTGGAATTGAAAGAAAAAAGAGCAAAACTGCAACAGATAGAAAATCCATAGCGACAAAATACATAGAGAAACACGCAACACCTGGACCGATGCACTCACAGATGGATCAGCAACAAATGCAACAGAAAATAGAGGTGGTGGTGTCTTTCTGACCTTAAGCACTGGTGCAGAAAAAAGGCTGTCAGTGGCGACAGGACGATTCTCCAGCAACTTCAGAGCAGAGGCAGAGGCCTTGAAAACCACAGTAGAGGTTATATTGGCAGAAGAAAGCGCAGAGAGACAAGTTGCTTTTTTTACTGATGCACAGTCAGTAATTGCAACGTTGAAAAGCCAAAATAATACAGACCTGGATGATCTCAGAATAGTGCTCCACAAACTTTGTCAACGATTCAAAAGTGTTGTGATCCAATGGATCCCATCTCATTGTAACATCGCCGGCAATGAAGAGGCTGACAGAATGGCAAAAGAAGGTTCATATCTACCTCAGCCTGATGCCAGCATAACTTTTGAGGAGGCAAAGAGATTTATCAGAATCAGATACAGAAACAAATGGAATGTAGAACATTCCAGGGCACACACAGAATGATGCTTACTACCAGCTCCACAGAAGAGAACAAGTGGTAATCTTCAGACTCCGCTGTGGCCGAACAACAGATTGAGGATAGCCAATCTATTCAACAAGGTAAAGATAGGAACTACCGATGAGCGTAAATGTGGCACTGCTTTAAAATGAACTGCTGAACATCTGCTTCAAAGTTGCCCCATTATATGTGGTTTGAAAAGAAAGTGCATATGGCCGACGCCAAGTCTCCTTTCGTGGAAAAGCTTTACGGGATTCAAAAAAAATAGCCTCAAACTCACTACTGCTTTCTTTGAGAACACTCAAGTGGACGTCTGAGAGCGTACGAAGAAGAAGAAAGAAGAATATGGCTACAGGTAAAAATAATCCTAACTTGACCAATGCAAAGAAACATTACTTCCCATCAACGTTTGATCCCCTGCGTCTTTACTACATTCGAACAATCAACTTCTGCATCTGTATCCAATCCTAGTATTTATGCTACACTGAAAAACACTTAAAACAACAATTGCTAATTGGTCATTAGCGGAAGCCTGCATTAAATGCACTTCATATAACCTTGTAGGGATGGTTATTATACAGCTATTTTTATTTTGCATGATGGATGTTCAAGCATAATTCAAAAATCTCATCTTGGTCGCCTCGTCTTCTTCTTCTTTGATCCATAACCGCCATCCGTCAAAGCAGTCAGCGGCCATCACGCCTGGTGGCGTCTTGTAGGGCAGCAACAAATTGATTCCACTTTGCTCGGTCGGCGGCCATCCTTCGTACAGTGCCCCAACTGTGGTTCATTCTTTGCATCCCCGCTTCCACAGTTCTCCGCCCAGTTGTTTTTGGTCGGCCTCTCTTTCGCTTTCCTCGGGGGGTCCATAGCATAGCTGTTCTTGTGATGGTATCAGGGTCCCTTCTGAGGACATGGCCAACCCAACTCCAGCGTCTGCCAGCTATGATGGTGTGCATGTCCTCCTGGTTACTCCGAATAAGTAGTCTTGGTTGCTGATGGTGTTTGGCCAAAAGATTCGGAGAATTTTCCTTAGGCAGATTGTGTGGAAGGAGGACAGTTTCGACATTTCCTTCTCTGTTACTCTCCAACATTCCGCACCATAGAGAAGCACAGAAAGTACACAGCTCTCATACAGTCTTAATTTGGTGTTTGTGCTGTACTGGGAAGACTTCCAAATGTTGTTGAGGACAGCAAAGGCTGTTCTCGCTTTATTCATTCTGTTGTTAATGTCCTTGCTTGTTCCCGCCGTCAGGTGTTTACTATGCTTCCTAGGTAAGTAAATGTGTCTGTTTGTTCTAACTTCTGGTTCCTTACTGTTACTGACTCAGGATTGCCCACATTTAGTGTCATGACCTCTGTCTTCTTGAAATTGATGTTCAGGCCAACCTGCTGGTCATACTTATTCAGTCTACCGGTTTTGTCTTGAATGTGTTGGTGTTTGGTCGCCTCTTAGGACATACGAAATGGAAGCTGTAGTCTGATTCTTCCTTTATCTCAATGTAAAGAAGGGTAAAGGTAAGGGATCCTAATACACGCCCATTGAGGTATATTGGGAATACGGCGTTAGGCCCATATAACCACTGCGCTACCGCGGCTCCAAATCTCCCCATTAAAAAAAAACAAAAAAAAAAAACAACATAAATAATAATCAACAATCGTTCTACCAGCTGCGCCACAGAAGGAAAAATAGATACCATAGATTGTCGAGAGTAGTGTTTATTTTAAATCAGAGTCCGTAGATACGGGGAGATAGATGGATAACTAGGCAGTATGAGAGAGATAAAGAGGTAAATGTGCAGTATGAGAGAGACAGATGGGTAAATATGCAGTATGTGAGAGACGGATAGCTAAATATGCAGTATGTGAGAGACGGATAGCTAAATATGCAGTATGTGAGAGACGGATAGCTAAATATGCAGAATGTGAGAGCTAACAAACAAACAAAAAAACAAAAACAAAAAAAAAAACCAAGATTTTCGAGAGATGTTTATTTTTAATCAGACTTCGTATAGAGAGAAAGAGAGATAGAAAGGGAGTGAGCGAGAGAGAGAGAGAGAGAGAGAGAGAGAGAGAGAGAGAGAGAGAGAGAGAGAGAGAAAGAGAGAGAGAGAGGGGGGATAAATTTGCAGCATGTGAGAGCTAGAGGGATAGATATGCAGAATGTGAGAGACAGAGTGATAAATATGCAGTATGTGAGAGATAACAAAAACAAGAACCAAAAAGCTATAAACTTTCATATATGGGTGCTTGCGTAGAGTAGAATGATTGAAGGGGTATGACAAGATCACTAATCCGGAACTGGTAACAACAACCAAATAAGTGCCAGTGCAACAAGACGTGAGAATAAGACACTGGCGATGGATCGGATGCACATTGAGGAAACTTGTTGATAACATTACAAGGCAGTCCTGGTGCTGGAATACCCAGGCTATGAGAGGTAGAGGTAGAGGTAGTGGTAGAGGTAGTGGTAGAGGTAGAGGTAGTGGTAGAAGTAGAGGTAGAGGTAGTGGTAGAGGTAGTGGTAGAGGTAGAGGTAGTGGTAGAGGTAGAGGTAGAGATAGAGGTAGAGGTAGACGTAGAGGTAGATCAAAAACACTCGGGGAAGAAAGCTGGAGACAGAATTGAAAACGACGAGGGAGACATGGAAAGAACTTGAGCTGATGGCACGTGACAGTTAGGCTTGGCATGTGTTGGTTGAAGGCTTATACTTCTTGGGGAGCTAAAGTGTATTGATCAATGATATATATCTTCTTCTTCTTCTTTGATCCATAACCGCCAACCGTCAAAGCAGTCAGCGGCCATCACGCCTGGTGGCGTCTTGTAGGGCAGCAACAAATTGATTCCACTTTGCTCGGTCGGCGGCCATCCTTCGTACAGTGCCCCAACTGTGGTTCATTCTTTGCATCTCAGCTTCCACAGTTCTCCGCCAAGTTGTTTTTGGTCGGCCTCTCTTTCGCTTTCCCTCGGGGGTCCATAGCATAGCTGTTCTTGCGATGGTATCAGGGTCCCTTCTGAGGACATGGCCAACCCAACTCCAGCGTCTGCCAGCTATGATGGTGTGCATATATATATATATAGTTTTACATTTATATACAATATGATATAAAATATCTCGTGTAGTTTTAGAAGAAAGCATAGGGTTAATTGCCTTATCGGAATTTTTTTTTTTTTCAAACCAAAGTTGCAATCTTTTCATGGCGTATTCTGGCCTGAGAAATAAATTGCACGCCTATGGAAATACCGCGCATTTCTTCCCAATATGCTTCATCGCTCAAGGTGTGGGTTTTTTCTTAAGAAATATCCCTGCCTATGTTGCTTTTCGGTGACATAATTTTAGAATTTCCCCATTTTATATTAAGCGTTTCAACTAAGTATGAATAGTTGTCTACATTGTATAATTATATATTTTTAGCCAGTGAAGCCTCGTTTGCTCATCATAAATGTTGTTTCTCTGCTTTCGTGCCACTGTTTCCGTACGTATGAAGCACAATGGAAATGAATGAAATGTCCACAAAAGCCTTCAGTGGTTGTCACTTGGGTATGCAGCAGAAAGAGCGAAACATAATTTTTTCCAGCCATATTTTGACGGGTGACTTACTCAATTATAATATTGGTTAAACATCAAAACCCGTTACTAATTTTAAAACAGTTTGACCAAGAATATACAACATGTTCCAGAACATTCTGACAATATAACATTGGATATTCAATTACAACAGAACAGCATGAAAAAGAACACAAACATAACACACAATTAACACAGACTGCACGACCCCAAACGCACACGTCCCGAATTATCCCTTTCAGCGGCTCATTCCGTTTAAATACAAAATACTGTACTGTTATTATTGTGAACCACTTACTTAGTTACGCTAACGCACTCAGCGGACCGAAAATCAACAAATAAACTTTGTAATTTGCAAGGGTTATTTATGAATACGTCACTGTATGCCATTAACAAATTTTCCGTATATTATTAGCAAAAAAAAAAGCAGGACGAAATATCATTAAAAAAAAACAAACTAGGAATGTAAATGTTCGAAGAATATTTAAGTCACCGTGTCTATTTTTTTTATCTTCCTATTTTTTTAACATCCGTATCAGAATAGATGAAGATACAAATTTGTATTTACTTACCAGCTCCCAACTGTATAGAACAGCTAGTAAAAGCAACAGAAAGAACGATAGAGATAATGACAAGAAAAGGAAACTATAATTTACCATTTAAATTTGTGCTGCATGGAAGTTTAAAAAACGTTAAAAGAAACAACCCAATAAACAAAACAATACTTAAAGGCTTTCAATGAAAGTGTTGTAGAAATATAATCCTGTCGAGATGATGAAAATATTTATCATAAATACGAAACAAAATAAAACACACATCAGCTGTAAAGTAAATTATGAAAATATGATAAAGACAATTGTACATTTAGTATTAAATATAATAATTAACGGTATTAAGAGCACCAAGATCTATTATAATTTGTGAGAATTTTCACTGAGAATTAAAAAAGATTATATTTCATTAGGTACCAAAGCAAAATTCACGGAGAAAATACAGACAATACCTTTTGCCGCTGGGAACCGGCAACTCGTGATCTGAACTCTTGCCTTGTCAAGTTGGTTACGTCCCTCTTGTAACTCTCAGCACCACATTTATAGACAGACACAGCTGTCTCTGTACACATCGGCTCATTAAAAGATAAAAAAAAAGAAAAAAAAAGAAGGAACTCACCCTGTCTCTCTACCTCACCCTCCCACTCTAAGCCCACGATGCCCACGACTGTTAACTCGCGACTTCTGATTAACTCATATTATACCAGGAATGTATTTTTTATTCGTTTTCATAAGTTGTTATATACTATGAAGTTTATCATGAAGTTTAGTCGCATTTTAAATATTTGTTTATGAAAATTGATTCTGAAGAACTTTTCAGGGCTGTACCCTGAGCGTGTGACTGGCAGAGCAGTTAGAGCGCTGGTCTCTCGCGGAAAAGATGCCCGGGTCCAAACACGGTAGCATCACGCTCCAGTCTACCCAGCTGTAACTGGGTACCTGACTCTGATCTGGAGTTAGGGAAGGGAAAGGCAGCGAGGAAGAGGACTGGTCACACCTACCTCTCGATGCTGGACCTAATATAGTGAAGTCTCTAAAACTTCACTCGACTTAATATAGTGAAGTCTCTAAAACTTCACTCAACCTCAGCAGTACCTGCTATTGTACTATAACTTTACTACCATTTTTACCTTGAGAAGGGGCTCAAGAATCAAGCGAGTAAGGCTAATTTTTCTTAAATATCTTTTATCCTATAACTTCATCTTAACCCTAATTAATTCATAACTCTCCAGATCTCCAAGGAGCAGAGACCATCAACAAACGTACACCAAGTATTATAGGCCATCAACAAACGTTCATTAAGTATTATAGGCGATCAACAAACATAACACCATGTAGTATAAAGCCGTCAACAAACGTACATCAAGTGTTATAGGCATAAACAAACGTACACCAAGTATTATAGGCTATCAACAAACGTACACTAAGTATTATAGGCCATCAACAAACGTACACCAGGTATTATAGGCCATCAACAAACGTACATTAAGTATTATAGGCCATCAACAAACGTACACCACGTATTAAAGGCTATCAACAAACTTACATTAAGTATTATAGGCCATCAACAAACGTACACCAAGTAGTATAGGCCATCAACAAACGTACATTAAGTATTATAGACCATCAACAAACGTACACCAAGTATTATAGGCCATCAACAAACGTACATTAAGTATTATAGGCCATCAACAAACGTACACCAAGTATTATAGGCCATCAACAAACGTACACTACGTAGTATAAGCCATCAACAAACGTACACCAAGTATTATAGGCCATCAACAAACGTACACCAAGTAGTATAAGCCATCAACAAACGTACACCAAGTATTATATGCCATCAACAAACGTACACCAAGTAGTATAAGCCATCAACAAACGTACACCATGTGTTATAGGACATCAACAAACGTACACCAGGTATTAAAGGCCATCAACAAACGTACACCAAGTACTATAGGCCATCAACAAACGTACACCAAGTATTATAGGCCATCAACAAACGTACATCAAGTATTATAGGCCATCAACAAACGTACACCAAGTAGTATAAACCATCAACAAACGTACACCAAGTATTATAGGCCACCAATAAACGTACGACAAGTATTATAGGCAATCAACAAACGTACACCAAGTATTATAGGCCATCAACAAACGTACGCTAAGTATCAAAGGCCATCAACAAACGTACGCCAAGTATTATTGACCACCAATAAACGTGAGCTAAGCATTATTGGCCATCAATAAACGTACGCCAAGTATTATAGGCCATCAACAAACCTACGCCAAGTATTTTGGATCATCAATAAACGTACGCCAAGTATTAAAGACCATCAGTAAACGTACGCCAAATATTACAGACCATCAAGAAACGTACGCCAAGTATTATAGACCATGAACAAACGTATGTCAAGTATTATAGGCCATCAACAAACGTACGCCAAGTACTCCTGGTTCGTGACGTCAGATCAAGATATTTCCATATTTTCATTGTACATACTAATATATACCAGACCACAAAATATTTTATTTTTGGACATGCACACTAACATAACCAACGAATCGTGTGTATACGGTGAACGGGACGTGGCTCGCCAAAACTTGGCAAAACTTTTTTTTTTTTTTTTTTTTTTATGTTCACCTCGTCATTTTCATAGTTGTCTCGAGTTCTCTTCTGTTCCATGTGCCAAATCTCAAGACTTTTTTACAAGAAATAAAAGTGAATCAGCAATTTAAACCGCCTTTCTCCTGGTTGCGTCATGCGTCTTCTCACCAGAGTGCATTCTTCTGTCATGAATGGCTGAGTTTGCTTACTTTATTTGACTAATCCGTTGTGTTTGTCGAGTGTTTGTGACTTAAAGTTTCTACACGATGAGGGTAGTAAAATTACACTGTAGCAAACAGAGCTGACGCCTGAATCATCCCAGGTTACAGGACGGAGGGGAAAGTAAGGCTCAGGATGCTTATGCTGGCAGTAGCTATTGCTTTCCTATCACGATACATACAACCCATACTTCCCAGCATGGGCGGGAGGGTGTAAACGATTTAACTGATGAATGTAGAACTGTTTTACACCATCTAATCACATTTTCACCGAAGAGTATTGTGACCGCTTCCAACAAATTGGCAGCATTAGTGTTTGTTTTTTATGTAGCATAAATGTGAATCCGTGATTACAGTCGATATTTAAACTGGTTCTGTTTCTTTTTGTGGATTCCTTTTTTCAATGTTTATAGTTCAACTGATATTTTTACAGTTCAGTTTGTGGATTGAAAGACCCGCGTGCAACAACAAAAACAAAACAAAAACAAAAAAAAATTTATACTATAAAGTTTTAATGACCAATCATCGTCTATCTAGCTTTCCCAAGCAGCATAGGCCTTTCATTAATGTTTCCGGTTTAGTAGCAGTGCCATCTTGCTCCAATATTTGTGTGACAACACAATAAGGAGTATTTTTCTCTTATTTCTGTAGTTATCCATGACCTCTCCACTTAATTTCTCACTTTCTTTCCCTAAACTGTCTCTTGTTTGTCTGTCCCCGACGAAGGCCATGTGACCGCAACGTAGATTTTTCTTGTCCTTTCTCTGTGAAAGACGTATTACTATTTGTGTGTTTTTGGAAATTTTTGTTCATTCTGCCATTTCATGTCTGGCTCCAATTCTCTTCTTCGTAAGCTGTGCCGTCTCCGTCTACGTCTCTTAAAATTGCCTGCATGGTTCAGACTACCTATCTTGTACAAACATCAAATCACAACAATACATAGAGAGGAGTTAATAGAAAAACAAAACTGAAAAAATTCTGTCTTTTTATTCACTTTTGAGCTCCATGCGCTGTTTTTGGATGGAAAAAAAATGTTAATACATATTTTGCCTCGTTTTGGCGAGGCGTTGTACCGTTCAAGGTAGACAAAGGGTGAGTCGGTTATATTGGGATGCGTGTCATAATATAAAAGAAATTATGTTTGGTTAAATTTTTATATAATTATATATATTTTTTTTTCCATCTTTTTTATTTATATATATTATTATAATATATATTTTTTAATAATATATATTTATATTATATTTTATTTATATATATATTATATAAATTTTTATATTTGTTTTTTTTATTTTCATAGTATTTAATTATGGCAGTATCGAGATTATATTTTTTAATATTAATTTCATATTTTCTGTTTCATTTTTGGTTGTTTTTGAACATTTTTTATTGCGTTATTAGGGCATTTAAATTTTTAAACATTATTTTTGCTCGTCTTGGTAACCTTCTATTGCAAACATGGTCATTGGGCCGCATCCGTCACTCCCAAGATCCAACGGCAATGTTAATTTTTATGGGGTTTCTATTCTGTTTATGGCGTGTTTTTATGTTAATATCATTGAGTAGATATGTTCTTAGTGAGCTAGTCGAGGGGCGGGATCAGGGCGAATTGTGGGTGGGGAGTTTCGGAGGTGGTTTGTGTTTTATTGACCACGAGGTTGGGACTAGTTTTCTTGCATATCTTTAGTAGGCGCTTATTTATTGATTCTTTGCTCTTCTCTTTCTCTACTCTCTCTTCATACTGGAGCAGATACCGAGGTTGTATATATTTTGAAAAGATGAATTTGTTTTTAAGCCCTCACAGAGTTTCATTTTAACAAATACACGGAGTGGCAGATCTTCTTTTTTTAGTTTGATAGCTAATTAGATAGATAGAAAGATATTTGATAGACTAGATAGCTATAATAGAATAGATAGCAATAGTTAGATAGATATATAGATTTTCTGGGAAAAATAGAAGACATAGATTAGATAGATAGATAGATCGATAGATCATAGAACAATAGTTTTAGATAAATAAATATTTTTTATATATTGACTTAGATAGATATACAGAAATAGGTTGTATATATAGATTAATAAAGATAAAATAGATTTTATACGAAATAGATTCCATTACCAATAGGATAGATAGATAGTGATAGATAGGATAGAAGATAATAGATTTTATATAGATCAAACATTACAATATAGTTTAGATAGATCAGATACATAGATTAGATAGACAGTTAGACACAGGGTAACAGGACAGACAGACAGACATACAGACAGACAGACAGACAGATTTCTTACAGATAGAATAGATAGATAGATAGAATATAAGCATAGAAGATATGGATAACCATATAATAGATTTAGATTTTTAGATAGATCAATCCTTAGAAAGATAGATAGGATAGATGGAGATAGATAGATAGATAATAGATAAAAATATATCAGATAGAAATTCTATAGATCTTCGAAGTAGATAACAAAAAATGAAATCGTTAATACGCAGGACAGTTTAATGAACAGAATTAAAATATGTCATAGGGTTTAATACAATAGATAGCAACATATTTCGTAGATAAAGGCGTAGCTTGTTTGATTAGGTATGACCTATTCCGGGGTTAGACTAATAAAGTAAAAATGTTTTCACAATCTTAAAGTACGCATCCCAGGATGGTGCCCTAATTTTTAGACTTAGGAAATGTTGTCTTTTTTCAGTTAAGTTTACACTCAATTTTGTTATGTATATGTTACGAACCCTTTATTAGCTAATACTTTTTTCAAAATAATAAACAAAACTCAAACTTTTTATTTAACATGCCACCAATGGATTCAGTACACCTTTTGCCATTTTCATAGCCTTTTATTTTAACGTTTACACTCTAGTTTCCTATTGCTAATTTTTCCATTTAACAATCAATGCTATTAATCACCCGAATTAAGGTATGATTAATTATAATATCTTTATTCATTTACTTCCATTATTTATATCTATTAAAGGGAATGTGCAACTTTCTAATCTATGTTAAAATATTGTAACTAAAATCATTTGGCATGCAGAGATAGTAACTATAATCATAACTAAACCGTAAATAGTGGATATTATGTCAATATTTATAATTTGCTATTTTCTATTGATCTTTATCAATTTATCATTTATTTTTCTAACATTCTGTTATAGTCACAATGTTCCCTAAATCTACTCAATTCTGGACTTATCAATTGTTTACATATCTATCTATTATTCTATCTATTATTATTATTTCATTATATTTTATCTATCTATCTATCTATCTATCTATCTATCTATCTATCTATCTATCTTTCTATCTATCTGTCTATCTATTTTTCTATCTATCTATCTATCTATCTATCTATCTATCTATCTATCTATCTATCTATCTATCTATCTATCTATTTCGTATTAACTATTATTATTCTATTCTATTTCGTATCTATTTTAACTAATATAATTAATACTATTCTATTAATCAATCTTACACTAATTCTATCTATTTATCTATTAATCTATTTTATTATATATAATCTATTATTATTAAATTATCTATCTATCTATGAATCTATTTTTTATTTATAAATCTTATTTTTATAAATTATTTATATCTTATTTAAACACATAAAAATGTTCAAGGAACAGAAAAATGAAAAGCCACAATATTGAGAATTAAAAAAAACATATTTGCTTACACAATTAATTTCCTTATGAATATAAATTAAGTTCCTTTTCAGCAAAATAATTTCAAATATATATATATATATATATTATATATATATATATATATCTATATATATATATATATATATACATATATATATATATATATCGATAATAAGGCGGAACCAGAACATATGATTCTTTTTATATTATGACACGCATTCCCAATATAACCGACTCACCCTTTGTCTACCTTGAACGGTACACGCCTCGCCAAAACGAGGCAAAAATGTATTAACCTTTTTTTTTCCTCCAAAAACAGCGCATGGAGCTCAAAAGGAAAATAAAAAGACAGAATTTTTCAGTTTTGTTTTTCTATTAACTCTCTCTATGTATTGTTGTGATTTGATGTTTGTACAAGATAGGTAGTCTGAACATGCAGGCAATTTTAAGAGACGTAGACGGAGACGGCCACAGCTTACGAAGAAGAGAATTGGAGCCAGACATGAAATGGCAGAATGAACAAAAATTTCCAAAAACACACAAATAGTAATACGTCTTTCACAGAGAAAGGACAAGAAAAAATCTACGTTTGCGGTCACATGGCTTCGTCAGGGGACAGACAAACAAGAGACAGCGGAGGGAAAGGGAAAGTGAGAATTAAGTGGAGAACATGAAACTACAGAAATAACGAGAAAAATACTCCCTTATTGTGTGTCACACGTTGGAGCAAAGATGGCTGCTACTAAACCGGAAACATTTAATGAAGGCCTATGCTGCTTGGGAAGCTAGATAGACGATGATGGTCATTAAAACTTTATAGTATAAATTTTTTAGTTTTTTGTTTTTGTTTTTGTTGTTTGCATCTTTCAATCCATGGAAACTGAACTGTAAAATATCAGTTGAACTATATAACATTGAAAAAAGGAATCCACAAAAAGAAACAGAACCAGTTAAATATCGACTGTAATCACGAGCACATTTATGCTACATAAAAACAACACTAATGCTGCCAATTTTGGAAGCGGTGGTCACAATACTCTTCGTGTGAAAATGTGATTAGATGTTAAAAACAGTTCTACATTCAAGCAGTTAAATCGTTGGAATGATCTGGGGAAGTATGGGTTGTATGTAATCGTGATAGGAAAGCAATAGCTACTGCCACATAAGCATCCTTCCTTACTTTCCCCGTCCTGTAACCTGGGTGATTCAGGCGTCAGCTCTGTTGCACAGTTAATTTTACTACCCTCATCGTGTTAGAAACTTTAAGTCACAAAAACACACATCGACAAACACAACGGCAATTAGTCAAATAAAGTAAGCAAACTTCAGCCATTCATGACAGAAGAATGCACTCTGGTGAGAAGACGCATGACGCAACCAGGAGAAGGCGGTTTAAATTGCTGATTCACTTTTATTTCTTGTAAAAAAAGTCTTGAGATTTGGCACATGGAACAGAAGAGAACTCGAGACAACTATGAAAATGACGAGGTGAACATAAAAAAAAAAAAAAAAAAAAAGTTTTGCCAAGTTTTGGCGAGCCACGTCCCGTTCACCGTATACACACGATTCGTTGGTTATGTTAGTGTGCATGTCCAAAAATAAAATATTTTGTGGTCTGGTATATATTAGTATGTACAATGAAAATATGGAAATATCTTGATCTGACGTCACGAACCAGGAGTACTTGGCGTACGTTTGTTGATGGCCTATAATACTTGACATACGTTTGTTCATGGTCTATAATACTTGGCGTACGTTTCTTGATGGTCTGTAATATTTAGCGTACGTTTACTGATGGTCTTTAATACTTGGCGTACGTTTATTGATGATCCAAAATACTTGGCGTAGGTTTGTTGATGGCCTATAATACTTGGCGTACGTTTATTGATGGCCAATAATGCTTAGCTCACGTTTATTGGTGGTCAATAATTACTTGGCGTTACGTTTGTTGATGGCCTTTGATACTTAGCGTACGTTTGTTGATGGCCTATAATTACTTGGTGTACGTTTGTTGATTGCCTATAATACTTGTCGTACGTTTATTGGTGGCCTATAATACTTGGTGTACGTTTGTTGATGGTTTATACTACTTGGTGTACGTTTGTTGATGGCCTATAATACTTGATGTACGTTTGTTGATGGCCTATAATACTTGGTGTACGTTTGTTGATGGCCTATAGTACTTGGTGTACGTTTGTTGATGGCCTTTAATACCTGGTGTACGTTTGTTGATGTCCTATAACACATGGTGTACGTTTGTTGATGGCTTATACTACTTGGTGTACGTTTGTTGATGGCATATAATACTTGGTGTACGTTTGTTGATGGCTTATACTACTTGGTGTACGTTTGTTGATGGCCTATAATACTTGGTGTACGTTTGTTGATGGCGTATACTAGTATGTGTACGTTTTTTGATGGCCTATAATACTTGGTGTACGTTTGTTGATGGCCTATAATACTTAATGTACGTTTGTTGATGGCCTATAATACTTGGTGGTGTACGTTTGTTGATGGTCTATAATACTTAATGTTACGTTTGTTGATGGCCTATACTACTTGGTGTACGTTTGTTGATGGCCTATAAATACTAAATGTAAGTTTGTTGATAGCCTTTAATACGTGGTGTACGTTTGTTGATGGCCTATAATACTTAATGTACGTTTGTTGATGGCCTATAATACCTGGTGTACGTTTGTTGATGGCCTATAATACTTAGTGTACGTTTGTTGATGGCCTAAAAAACTTGGTGTACGTTGTTTATGCCTATAACACTTGATGTACGTTTGTTGATGGCTTATACTACATGGTGTATGTTTGTTTGATCGCCTATAATACTTAATGAACGTTTGTTGATGGCCTATAATACTTGGTGTACGTTTGTTGATGGTCTCTGCTCCTTGGAGATCTGGAGAGTTATGAATTAATTAGGGTTAAGATGAAGTTATAGGATAAAGATATTTAAGAAAATTAGCCTTACTCGCTTGATTCTTGAGCCCCTTCTCAAGGTAATAAAATGGTAGTAAAGTTATAGTACAATAGCAGGTACTGCTGAGGTTGAGTGAAGTTTTAGAGACTTCACTATATTAAGTCGAGTGAAGTTTTAGAGACTTCACTCTATATTAGGTCCAGCATCGAGAGGTAGGTGTGACCAGTCCTCTTCCTCACTGCCTTTCCCTTCCCTAACTCCAGATCAGAGTCAGGTAACCCAGTTACAGCTGGGTAGACTGGAGCGTGATGCTACCGTGTTTGGACCCGTGCATCTTTTCCGCGAGAGACCAGCGCTCTAACTGCTCTGCCAGTCACACGCTCAGGGTACAGCCCTGAAAAGTTCTTCAGAATCAATTTTCATAAACAAATATTTAAAATGCGACTAAACTTCATGATAAACTTCATAGTATATAACAAAACTTATGATGAAAACGAATAAAAAATACATTCCTGGTATAATATGAGTTAATCAGAAGTCGCGAGTTAACAGTCGTGGCATCGTGGGCTTAGAGTGGGAGGGTGAGGTAGAGAGGAGAGATCCAGGGTGAGTTCCTTCTTTTTTTTTCTTTTTTTTTATCTTTTAATGAGCCGATGTGTACAGAGACAGCTGTGTCTGTCTATAAATGTGGTGCTGAGAGTTACAAGAGGGGGACGTAACCAACTTGACAAGGCAAGAGTTCAGATCACGAGTTGCCGGTTGCCCAGCGGCAAAAGGTATTGTCTGTATTTTCTCCGTGAATTTTGCTTTGGTACCTAATGAAAATATAATCTTTTTTAATTCTCAGTGAAAATTCTCACATAATTATAATCAGATCTTGGTGCTCTTAATACCGTTAATTATTATATTTAATACTAAATGTACAATTGTCTTTATCATATTTTCATAATTTTACTTTTACAGCTGATGTGTGTTTAATTTTGTTTTTCGTATTTTTGATAAATATTTTCATCATCTCGACAGGATTATATTTCATTACAACACTTTCATTGAACGCCTTTAAGTAATGTTTTGTTTATTTGGGTTGGGTTTCTTTTAACGTTTTTTAAACTTCCATGCAGCACAAATTTAAATGGTAAATTATAGTTTCCTTTTCTTGTTCATTATCTCTATCGTTCTTTCTGTTGCTTTTACTAGCTGATTTCTATTACAGTTGGGAGCTGGTAAGTAAATACAAATTTGTATCTTCATCTATTCTGATACGGATGATAAAAAAATAGGAAGATAAAAAAAAATAGACACGGTGACTTAAATATTCTTCGAACATTTACATTCCTAGTTTGTTTTTTTTTTAATGATATTTCGTCCTGCTTTTTTTTATAATATATACGGAAAATTTGTTAATGGCATTACAGTTGACGTTAATTCATAAATAACCCTTGCAAATTACAACAGTTTATTTGTTGATTTTCGGTCCGCTGAGTGCGTTAGCGTAACTAAGTAAGTGGTTCACAATAATAACAGTACAGTTATTTTGTATTATAAACGGAATGAGCCCGCTGAAAGGGATAATTCGGGACGTGTGCGTTTGGGGATCGTGCAGGTCTGTGTTAATTGTGTGTTATGTTTGTGTTCTTTTTCATGCTGTTCTGTTGTCATTTGAATATCCAATGTTATATTGTCAGAATGTTCTGGAACATGTTGTATATTCTTGGTCAAACTGTTTAAAATTAGTAACGGGTCTTTGATGTTTAACCAATATTATTAATTGAGTAAGTCACCCGTCAAAATATGGCTGGAAAAAATTATGTTTCGCTCTTTTCTGCTGCATACCCAAGTGACAACCACTGAAGGCTTTTGTGGACATTTCATTCATTTTCCAATGTGCTTCATACGTACGGAAAACGAGTGGCACGAAAGCAGAGAAACAAACATTTATGATGAGCAAGCGAGGCTTCACTGGCTCAAAATATATAATTATACCAATGTAGACAACTATTCATACTTAGTTGAAATAAACGCTTAATATAAAAATGGGGAAATTCTAAAAATTAATGTCACCGAAAAGCAAACATAGGCAGGGATATTTCTTAAGAAAAAACCCACACCTTGAGCGATGATGAGCATATTGGGAAGAAAATGCGCGGTATTTCCATCAGGCGTGCAATTTATTTCTCAGGCCAGAATACGACCATGAAAAGATTGCAACTTTGGTTGAAAAAAAAAAAAATTCCGATAAGGCAATTAACCCTATGCTTTCTTCTAAAAAACTACACGAGATATTTTATATCATATTGTATATAAATGTTAAAACTATATATATATATTTGCACACCATCATAGCTGGCAGACGCTGGAGTTGGGTTGGCCATTGTCCTCAGTGGGGACCCTGATACCATCGCAAGAACAGCTATGCTATGGACCCCCGAGGGAAAGCGAAAGAGAGGCCGACCAAAAACAACTTGGCGGAGAACTGTGGAAGCTGAGATGCAAAGAATGAACCACAGTTGGGGCACTGTACGAAGGATGGCCGCCGACCGAGCAAAGTGGAATCAATTTGTTGCTGCCCTACAAGACGCCACCAGGCGTGATGGCCGCTGACTGCTTTGACGGTTGGCGGGTATGGATCAAAGAAGAAGAAGAAGATATATATCATCTGATCAATACACTTTAGCTCCCCCAAGAAGTATAAGCCTTCAACCAACACATGCCAAGCCTAACTGTCACGTGCCATCAGCTCAAGTTCTTTCCATGTCTCCCCTCGTCGTTTTCAATTCTGTCCTCCAGCTTTCTTCCCCGAGTGTTTTTGATCCTTCTACCTCTACGTCTACCTCTAACCCTCTATCTCTACGCTCTACCTTTCTTACCACTACCTTCTACCTCTACCACTACCTCTACCACTACATCTACCTCTACTTCTACCATACCTCTACCTCTACCACTACCTCCTATACACTACCTCTAACCTCTACCTCTCCATAGCCTGGGTATTCCAGCACCAGGTCTGCCGTTTGTAATGTTATCAACAAGTTTCCTCAATGTGCATCCGATCGCCATCGCCAGTTGTCCTTATTCTCACGTCTTGTTGCACTGGCACTTATTTGGTTGTTGTTACAGTTCCGGATTAGTGATCTTGTCATACCCCTTCAATCATTGCTACTCTACGCAAGCAGCCCCATATATGAATGTTTATAGCTTTTTAGGTTCTTGTTTTTTTGTTATCTCTCACATACTGCATATTTATCACTCTGTCTCTCACATTCTGCATATCTATCCCTCTAGCTCTCACATGCTGCAAATTTATCCCCCCCTCTCTCTCTCTCTCTCTCTCTCTCTCTCCCCCTCTCTCTCCCCCCCCTCCCTCTCCCCCCCCTCCCGCTCCACTCCCTTTTCTTTCTCTCTTTTCTCTCTATTACGAAGTCTGATTAAAAAATAAATACATTCACTCGGAAAATCTTGGTTTTGTTTTTTGTTTTTGTTTTTTTTGTTTTAGTTTGTTTAGCCTCTCACATTCTGCCATATTTAGCTATTCCGTCTCTCACATACCTTGCATATTTTTAAAATAAACACTACTCTCGACAATCTATGGTATCTTTGTTTCCTTCTGAGGCGCAGCTGTAGAACGATTGTTTAGATTATTATTTAATGTTGTTTTTTTTTTTGTTTTTTTTAATGGTAGATTGGAGCCGCGGTAGCGCAGTTGGTTTATATGGGGCCTAACGCCGTATTCCCAATATACCTCAATGGGCGTTGTATTAGGATCCCTTACCTCTACCCATCTTTACATTGAGATAAAGGAAGAATCAACAACAGCTTCCATTCGTATTTCCTAAGAGGCGGACCAAACACCAACACATTCAAGACAAAACCGGTAGACTGGAATAAGTATGACCAGTCAGGTTGGCCTGAACATCATATTTCAAGAAGACAGAGTCATGACACTAAATGTGGGCAATCCTGATGCCAGTAACAGTAAGGAACCAGAAAAGTTAGAAACACGACAGACACATTTATCTTTACCTAGGAAGCAATAGTAACTATACCCCCTCCCACTGAACGGCGGAACAAGCAAGGACATTAACAAACAGAAATGAAATAAAGCGAGAACAGCCTTAGCTGTGTTTCTCAACAACATTTGGAAGTCTTCCCAATACAGCACAAACACCAAATTAAGATTATTATACCAAGCTGGTGTGCGTTCTGTGCTTCTCTATGGGCGGAATGCGTGGCGAGGAGTCACTTAGATGAAGAAATGTCAAAATTGTCCTCCTTGATCACACAACAGCCTAATGAAAAATTCACCTAATCTTTATGGCCGAATGACCATCACCAAGCCAATGATATACTTCTTACTCGGAGTGAACCAAGGGACAATGCACACCATCCATATAGCTGGCTAGACGCTGGAGTTTGGTGTTGTCCATGCCACACAGAAGGAAGTCCCTGAGGCCGAGCACCAAGATCAGCTATTCTTATGTACCCCAGTAGGGGAAAACGTATAGTGGAGTGCCGACCCATAAGACAACCTGGCGGAGAACTGTTGAAGCTAAGATCAAAGAATGAACCACGTTGGGCACTGTACGAAGGATGGCCGCCGACCGAGCAAAGTGGAATCAATTTGTTGCTGCCCTACAAGACGCCACCAGGCGTGATGGCCGCTGACTGCTTTGACGGATGGCGGTTATGGATCAAAGAAGAAGAAGACTAGGCGACCCAAGCTGAGATTTTGAATTATGCTATGAAATCCATCAAGCAAAATAAATAGCCTGTATAATACCACTCCCTACAAGGTTATATGAAGTGCATTTTATGCAAGGCTCCTGCTAATGACCAATTGCAATGTTGTTTTTAAGTGTTTTCAGTGTAGCATAAATTACTAGGATTGGATTACAGATGCATAAGTTGTAATTGTTTTTTTCGAATTGTAATAAAAGACGCAGGGATCACAACGTTGATGGGCAAGTAATCGTTTCTTTGCATTGGTCAAGTTAGGATCCTTTCTACCTCTAGCCATCTTCTTCTTTCTTCTTCTCCGTACGCTCTCAGACGTCCGCTTGACTGTTCCCAAAGACAGCAGTAGTCAGTTTGAGGCTATTTGAATCCCCGTAAAGCTTTTCCACGAAGGAGCTGGCGTCGGCCATATGCACTTTCTTGTACGTACCACATATATAGGGGCAACTTTGAAGCAGAGGAGTGGGTCACAACGAACAACCTGGAGAGCATGTTTTGGCCTTATGCGCGTGTTGGCGCTTAAGCATTTATTATTATTTTTGAAGCAGATGTTTCAGCAGTTTCATTTTATCCATTGCCACAGTATACACTGATCGGTCGTTCCGATCTTTAGCGTGTTGAATAGATGGTATCTCAATCTGTTGTAGTGCCAAGTGCCGTGAGTCTGAAGATTACCACTTGTACTCTTCTGTGGAGCTGGTAGTAAGCATTCATTCTCTGTGTGAGCCCTGGATGTTTCTACATTCCATTTGTTTCTGTAAACTGATTCTGATAAATCTCTTTGCCTCCCTCAAAAGTTATTGCTTGCATCAGACTGAGAGTAAATATGAACCTTCATTTGTCTTACTGTCTGCCTCTTCATTGCCGGCGATGTTTACCAATGGCGATATGGTATCCATTGGATCACAACACTTTTTGAATCGTTGACAAAGTTTGTGTGGAGCACTATTCTGAGATCATTCCAGGTCTGTATTATTTTGGCTTTTCAACGTTGCAATTACTGACTGTGCATCAGTAAAAAAAGCAACTTGTCTCTCGGTGCTTTCTTGGTTCTTTCTGCCAATATATACCTCTAACTGTGGTTTTTCGAAGGCCTCTGCCCCTCTGCTCTGAAGTTGCTGAGAGAATCCGTCCTGTTCGCCACTGGGACAGCCTTTTTTTTTTTTTTCTGCACCAGTGCGAGATAAGGTCCAGAAAGACACCACCACCTCTATTTTCTGTTGCGCACATTTTGTGCTGATCCATCTGTGTGAGTGCATCGGTCCGTTGGGGTGTTGCGTGTAATGGTTTCTCTATGTAGTAATGTTGTCGCTAGTGGAGTTTTCTAATCTGTTACAGTTTTTTGCTCGTTTTTTGTTCTTGTCAATTCCAGGAATCGTTTATCTATCATTTTATAGGGAACCATGGTGTTGTTGTTTCCAAACTGGAAGCTTTAGAGTGGCAATATGAACGATGGGTTTAACAGTGGATATTTACATCAATGGATACTGGCTCCCCGACATTGTGTGGGTTTAGTTTGAATTCTCACGAATCATTGCCTGTCGTATTGAGTCTTTTGCCTGCTAATAGCCATTTATTCTAATCGCAACATTGTGGTGGTCTGTTAAGTCTTTATGAAGTTTTTTTCGGCCCTGTTGCTGAGGCCCTTGCAGTCTCTTCTTATCTGTTCCATTGGGCTGGATGCATGATAATCTTTTCGAGTTCTGTTTCGTAGGTGTTTGACTTTATTGCCTCCCGTGATATAATTCCTCATTTGGTGCTTGATTTTGGAGGCTGCTAATTTTATCGAAGTTTGTCTAGCTGCTGTTGCCCATGCTGCCATGCCATATTCAATGACTGGCCTCACTCGCCCTGTGTACAACGTCTTAAGCACTTCTCATCTGCATCCGAAGTTGTGTTCCAGCATTTTTTTTCATAATTGGGGGGGCCCCCCTTCTTTGTCTGCTCTCATTCCGATTTCTGTCAACCGTTTTTTTTTTTTCAGAGCCATATTTTATAAACCTTTCTTACTGTTCCCTTCAAGTACGCTAGATTAGTTGTGTTCCGGTTGCAAGTGCGTGTACATAATTTAGTTTCGTACTTTTTGTGTTTTTTTCTCTGCTACATTTTTTCATATTTTGTCGCTCTTGACTTTGTGATTACTTGCTTCCCTTTTTTATTCTCATTTGTGCCGCTGCTGAAGATTATTTTTTTAATACATTTCTCTACTACCTTTTTCTTCATACGGATGCTGGTAGAAATTGTGAATACTTTCTCTACTATATTTTCCATGGAAATGTCGTTTTGGTACAATTTGTGATAATTATTCCCAACTACTTTTCTGGAAGCATCGCTGATGAGAATTTGTAATTAATTACACATTCTCTACTGTATTGTTTTCCTCAAAAGTGTCGCTGTTAGACTCTCTGATTACCTTTCACTACACTTTTTTTTTCCAAGTGGAGGTGGTAGAATTTGTGATTACTTATTTCTACTACTGTTTATGGGATGGGGCATTGGGATATATTGTGATTATTTTTCTTTAGTATTTTTTTCCTTAAATTTGTCGCTCGTATAATTTGGTTATTACTTTTTCTCTACTACTTTTTATCTGTAGCAGTGATAGCCAATAAGAGTGTGT
>JAMPIV010003600.1:0-160460 GCA_024509875.1 Oreohelix idahoensis
ACCGGAGTACCACTAATTAGACCTCTATTGAAGACAAGAGCACCCCTTCCATTATGCGCGATTTGACGCATGGAGAGCGGGAAGCGGGTGACCACAGCTTAAAGTAGAAACTGTGGTTGGATCGAATAATGTTTTGCATTTCGAACACTGAGATGCTCTATCAAAATCGAAAGCAGAACATCCTACATTATTAGAGTCTTTTTTATCATTATTCTGACTACCGGCCTCATGGAACTCTTGCTGTGCAGAGTTAGCCTGGTAATGAGATTTACCATGTCTTTTGTGTTGTGATCTACCTCGGTTTTTTATAATTGCCCTCTATAATTATTATTGCCTCTGTTATAACCCCTATTTGGGTTTGAATCATAATATACATGATAATAATCATCATGCTCGTTATATTGAGTATCCCTGTACTGTTGGATTTTTGTTGTTTGCATGAAGAACTTGGGTAGTTCCCCTATAGTTACTTACCCTCCCTTTTCGGAAATTTCTATAATTATGGGCACCCCTCGCATATATCGAGGACCTGTCAGCCCGAATTCCAGTTTCTTCAAAGAAGAACCCTGATTTGAGTGGTTACCTTGGTTTTGATACTTATTCCAATTAACCTTTTTATCAAATTTATTTTGAGCTCCTTGGAATTTGTGTGAGTAATTATGATTATACTCTGTTGCCGAAGCAACTGGCATACCCTCCTTAATGTTAGAGTCGCTAGGAAGCATGTCAGGGTGTGCCGTGGCATACTGGTCACAATATTCTTCCATTTGCTTTAATGTACTAGGTTTACGCTCATGTAAAAACTCTAGGAATGGTTTATTTACCGAAGACATGACCTTGTCTCTTAGCAATAAATCCGTAAGACCATCAAATGTTTTCTCTATTTTATATAATTCAATCCATCGTGAGAGTGTAAGTCGTGCGTTTGAAATGAATTCTGAGAATTCTACACCTACCTCAGGTCTCATTGTTTTAAACAAAAGACGATAACCTTCCTCTGACAGCTGATATCTCTTTATCAAAGCTGCCCTAATAGCATCATAATTATCCTTGTCGGCCTCTTCAACTAAACATAACTTAGTCAGAGACTCCCCTTTTAGATTTTCAGACAACTGATTCATTATGAGCTCGACAAGCACGTTCAAATCTAGAAAGCCAAAATGTTATATCATCACTGGCAGAGTTGAACGCTGGCACATTGACCTTATAATTAAAGGGTTTACCATTACCACCAGATGCCTGATTAACATAAGTCATACTTGTCAATCTTAATTTCTCTAACTCAAATTCATGTTGTCTTATTGCTTTTCTCTCTTCAGCTTCTCTGTCTAATCTTTTCTGTTCAGCTTCAGCAGCAGCTTCCAATTTTTTCTGTTCTGCAGCAGCAGCAGCTTCTAATTTTTTCTGTTCTGCCACAAATCTCCTTTCCTCCACCTGCATCTGCAATTTCTTTTGTTCAGCAGCAGCATCAGTTCTCTTTCTAATCTTTTCTCTTCAGCCAGAGCTTTTCTCTCTTCTGCAGCAGCTTTTTTCTCTTCAGCAGCAGCAGCAGCTTTTCTCTCTTCAGCAGCAGCAGCAGCTTTTCTCTCTTCAGCAGCAGCTTTTCTCTCTTCTGCAGCTAATACTTTGTCATATTGAGCAACAGCCCATTCTTCTAAATCTTTCCCAGTCTTATCAAGGGCTTTCCCTTGTGCAATAAAGTAATCTAAACTAGACATCTTGTCTAATGAGATCAGTAACTTGAAATAATAAAATAATTACCCAATTCCACTTCAATGGGAGGCAAGTCTGTACTATAGACTTGTATAGTCACCTCACTCTATTTTACCCTCTTAGTATTATTCAAAGACCTTGTACCAACCTCACTGGGAAGAAGTCTCTAAATAAGTTTCACTTTACCACAACATTGTGTGAAACAAGTCTCTAATAAAGAGCTTGTATAATCACCTTTATAATCTAAGTACTCTATAGTATAAATAGTGTATGATTATATATATATATATTTCCAAGTAATGCAACCACCAATTTATAATAAGTTGTATAATCAGTTTACAATCACAATCTCTGTGTGAGACAAACCTTATGGTTATCTTTTTTGTAATGAAACAAATAATTACCTGAGTACCTGTGGAAAATAATATCGTTCTATCCCAACTACTTTATACCTCCTTGTACACCAATGATAGTAATTAAGTACTGTTCTGTACTATAATATAAATATATTCAAATATACCTTATATATTATCTGTCAACCAAAGACATTAACAAGGACAAACAAGAAAAGACAATATGAAAACAATTGCAGGAATCAAATTAAATCAAATAGAAAAAATAAAAAAAATGATCACAGAATCTGTGATGATAACCGCAATGAAATCAACAAGACAAATAACGCCACAGTGTATAAACATAAGGGTGTAAAGAACTGAAATGAAAGGAAAGATGAGACCTACAATTATACAAACAAATCAAACAAAACTAAAGAACATAGAAATATTACAAAAACAACAAGAAGGACAGTTTCGTCACAGCTAACAAATATTTGCAAACAATGTTGCATGCAAATTTCAATTAAGAAATTTGCTCCCTATAGAACGCTAGAGCAAGACCAATGTCACTTGGTATTTCTTGTTCTAGTCACCTCCCATCCAGGCCCGCAGAATACAAACTAACTTACCACACAACAAATAACATATAAACATAAATACATGTAAACCTTAATAGCATAAATGCATACATATATATATACTTAATAGAATGTATTGTGGATAGAATGTGATGCAAGTATAGTGTTGCAAAGCAGTCACAGTTTTTTGTTTTTTTTATAAAACAATAACTTGCCACTTTTAATGAACAATTAAATAATAGATTTGTTTTCTACACTATTACAATGTTCAATTTTTTTTTGTTTGAGCATATGAAGATCCAACGATGAAATATGCACATTATGTTCAACAACACTGTGATTCTTCTGTACAGGATCAACAATCACTTCTTTCTTCTGTACGATGAGAAATGTCAACAGTACTGCTCCCGAAATTTTATACACTTGATACAACTGTCCTGTATAATACCGTCTGTACAGGGAACAAACTGTCAACAAGCGCTGACCTAGATACAGCATCCGATCGGTAACACAGGTCAAGCTGACATCGACTGCCCCGTTGTAACTTGTACACTGGTGTTCATGCGTGTCGTATGTGGCGTCAGGGATGGTCTGGTTATTATAACCCCAAGGAATCTGGTTCACCACTGTGGGAATGAAGGTTGTTTGCCTGGCCACTACTGTAGAATAAACGTGTTGTTGTGTATTGGCCACTGTTGAATGTCTGGATGCGGATGTTATGTTTAGGGTCATGCACTGATCATCACTGAAGAAAGTCTTCTTCAGTTACCTCTGCATCATCGAATGAACCTGTCATGTTGACATTGAGTGGGAGTGTCAAGTAACGCGAATGGTGTAGTAGTTCGGTGTAACAGACCACTTGATAATATCTTTCACACACTCTCATGTAATGCAATGACGACTTGAACTGCCGCTGACATTTCAATAGTTTAATGAAGGCACGCACACTTGGACAGCAAGGATACAGACATGGGTACATGATGACATAAATTCATTGGTTATTTGAATCGTGGATGATACATTCATGAAGTAGTGAAATATCATTCAACCCAAGGTAGCATTCACTGTTCTGGTAACTAATCGCCGTATCCTCTACTGACTGAACGCGTCAATGAGGATCGGTAAACATACAAAAGTCATTGGCCGAACCTTCATTTCATGGCTAAGTTCTTAAGCTGAGATATGTCCAATGTTTGTATAGTAATCATAAACCACGATAGTGGGTTTTCACCTCATAACAAGATCTCGATACCACTGCCCGATAGTAGGATACATAATATGTTCTCTTGACAGTGATCAAAAATATGATGACAGGAATATAACATGGCCGCCTTCCTGAGTTGTCGCTCACTCACTCGCAGGAGGGTAGATATAAGCCAAAGTTAATTTAGAATGTGCATATAAATAATTTAATAAAGTTTTCCATACAGCTCTACAGTAATCCAGTTACTTCATGTAGACATAACTGCTGTAGGAAAGCCTGTCATCTTCGTCGATACAAACACGACCCTAGAGATACGAAGCACAATGTTCCATCTAGGTCTAACCGACTCAAGATCATCAAAAAGAGGGTCTGGCATTACCTGGAGTCCGAATCACACATATGAGGAGGATCTCTGACAAATAGACTCTTGCAGAGACATAATCTTCTCCTAGAAAAACATCTACTAATCACTGTTAAATCTTAAACAGTACCAGCCCTGGAAAAACCACTCAGCCATTCTTGGCGACATTATCGGAACTCTTCACAACCCAGTAGGACTATGAAAACCTGCGCTAGATTCCGGCAGAAAGAATATAGTCCGTCCTGAACATACAAAGGTATACAAAATACGACTGAATCTTCTTGCACTAGACAAGTAGTACACATGAATTCAGGCCATAAACATAACAAGCAAAATTAATCTATTTTCTGGCCCGAACAAATAAGAACGGACATGAATTCAATATCCATGCGCCGAATCAATATCAAGAAAGATCACTCATATAATCAAAAGTGTAAATCAATCATGAATTATCTAGCTTTACCAGAGGAAGCATTTTCATACACAAATGAATGCAAATATATATTTTCCATATTAAATAGCCATATCGTATTTTTGTAATATGTGCGTCAAAATATGCACGCAACAAGAATGAACTGTGTTATACGTCTAGGGCTAGAGTAGAGATGATAGTAGGGAAGTGATAAGTAATGGAATTCTGCTTGATGGTAAGATTGACTTTTGACTTTTATCTTATGCATAACCCAAGATGAAAAGAAGAACCTAATGCAGAATTTTAGTCAACCTGGTATCTGAAGACAATGACGCTCATATTTAAGGGAGCTGTCGACAAGAGAGAACATTGAAGACGAACTTTATTATGTCTGTATTATATGAATAGAGAGACGTTTTTTTCAGAAATACTATCAATACATTACTAGAGGGTAATGCTGCTCATATTTGAGGGAGCAACACATAGAGAAAACATTACAGTGGAATGCTTGGCTAAGACAAAGTGGTTAACTTTGGTCGAGTAAGTGCACGGGAAATGCAAATATGTCTGGTATATACAGGAAGAGAAGCATTTCCACAACCAAGAGTAAATAAGCAAGGGTTTTGAACTACACTGACAAAACATTGATGGAGATCATGTGATCTCTCATGTCAGCGTAAGTATCGAGGCTGCCACAGGAGAATTTGACATTGGTTGATAATTATTTTTTGCAGGTATAAATTTTGATATAAAATGATGTACTTGAGGGAGACAAAGTTGACTCAGTTGGGATAGAAGAGAATTAAGTATACGAGGATTTTGAGAGACTATTGTAAACAATCCTGAGAGAAATAAGTCAGGAAAAGAGAAAGAATTTAGGCAAGCCATTGTTATGGTGTTATTTTAAATGACGGCGTCTGCTGGGGTTTACCCATGCGCAACGTTTATGGGTCATTAATATTTATAGAATATGTCGATATTTTACGGTATAGTGAACGCGAAATATATGCGGAGATTATGACGCATTCGCGTTGGGAAGGTCACGCTGGGTGACTTGGTTACAGGGCCTTTGTTACGCTATCCGTCAAGCAAGAAGGTCGTGTCTTGTATTTCTTCCAAGGAAATAAGGCTGAGTATATAGCCTATATTATATAGATGAATCGATGTAGACTTCAGGGTCAGTTCGGAAATTAATCTAAGTATGAGATTAATTAAATTAAACTAATAATGGAAGGAGAATCGTATTATGATTCAAATTGTAGATGTCAAGAACTCATGTGCTCATTTCTGGCTGTTGACTACAACAGCGCACGTATATAGCCACGATGTTCATCTGACATATTGTTTTGACACGGACGAACATGAATACTATGCATGTAATTCCTAATGAACTATATATGAACTATATATGAACGTGTACCTACGTGAATGTCTTATGTGTGAACTGTAAATAAATTCATGGACTCTGAATTGAGGACTGTATCACATCGATACGTTACAGCTATTTGCTGCATTTGCCAATGTTGATGATTATGCAAATGAAGAACTCTTCTGATAGGAAAAATATGTATCTATAATGATGAGCTCCAAAAGGAACGAATGTATTCTTGGACATTCAACAAATGATTAATCAATATAACGTTGACCCTTACTCCAAGATGATAACCGGACGAAGCACGCATTCGCGATTGAACAAAATACATAACCAGCTCTAAACCAGCTCGGCCTTATCGGCCTCCCAGATATAAACGGACTTTATCTGCCCCCCCCCCCCCTTTATCAGCTGGCGGCCAGATGTGGCGTGGATAATTTCAAATATTAACTAGTAGAAAGAACTAAATTCCTTTCGATCGAAATGGACATTATTTGCAAATACACCGGTGACGTCATGCCCTTGACGACAGCATGAACGGTTGGAAAAGCCAGCAGCTGACAATGTCCGTCAAAAAAATTTATTTGAAGCTTTCAAACATCAAATGAAACCTATTGCTGACTTTCTCAATGATACAAACAAGCTCTCGAGTCTGTCGGCGAAGCATATAATGTACGATATTACCGCCAAAACAAGATAAGTCACTGATTTTAAAGGTTAAAATATTTCGTCCTGTTAGTTCGACCAATAACGCCATGTTCTTTTTTCGTTGTATCCATGTTAAATATTGTTCCTGTCCTTTTCATGTAGCGGGTATGGATGGGCGGCGGTTCTGAAAGAATAAAATGGCTCTGAGGATGCCGATATTCATTCTGAATGTTCCTAAGGCTGTGAATTAATCGCACCTCGCGAAGAAAGCGTCGAATTATCATTATCGGTGATCGTTTCGTTCGGACTTGCACTAATTCACTTTGCATGTTAGGTGTATAGTCATGTTATAACTGGTGTTTTCTGGTGTATTTGGTTCGTATTTTTATTCATTTACAGTCTTGTGTTCGTAATCTATCTTGTTTATCCTGATCTAGCTATCTTTAATTTTAATTAAATGTATTGTATTAACGTCAAATGAGTCCCGTGACGTCACTATTTGTTACGTACACAGATTAACTTTCTATTCAGTTCATTCTTAATCTCTCACTTCCGTTTGATACCACTTAGTTATTAATGCATTTTTTATTGTGAAAATGTCTTGTCGTATGGTAATACTGTTTCGTAATCCTTGGTTAACACATTGTATTGTTTGTCTTCATTTCATCCTTTTATAATTTAATATTAATGCTGTAATTTCTTCATTAATAATAGTGTAGATGAATATAATTAAATTTTTATGAGCTTTAATGAGGAATTAGGGACTTTGCACATATTTGCAGTAGTGGTCCAAGAAATGGGCAATGCACTTTATAGCTCATGATTATAGCATAAAATATAATGATTAATTATTAAAACTTTATAACATATTAATACATATTTAATATAAATTAGTACACTTTCTCAGTACTATATTGTGAACTTAGTGACAATTAAGACTAATTATTTAGGGATAATACACATAATTATTAAATATTAATATTAAGTGCTTGATATAATTTCAGCATCTTATATAACTAATTATCATAATTATTTATGATAGATATCAGTGAGTATATGTATAATATTTTTACAAAATATTATAGATTGTGGAACTTATACATAACAATACAGGAATATTACAATTTCTTGTATTAATTATTCAGTCGTTGAGTAATTATAATAATCGACATAGATTCTATTGGTGATTACAAGACATAAGTAATTGAATACTTAAATAAATTAACTTCAAGATGCTTAACTTAGACTATTTTATTAAAAATGGTAAGGATTTTGGAAAAAAAGGAGAACTTCTCGAGGCTTATGCATTGGCTGAATTTACAAAATATATTGCAGAAGAGGAGGAAAAGAAAGCTTTTGCTAAGGCAGAAGAGAAGGAAAAGAAAGCTTTTGCTAAGGCAGAAGAGGAGGAAAGAAAAGTTATTGCTAAAGCAGAGAGAGAAGAATTAAGACAAGAAGAAGAAAGAAAGATAGCAAGAGATGAAATCCTACGGATTGAAGAAGAGAATAAATTGAAACGACAAGAAATCATACTGCAGCAAGAAATGGAATTGCAACGACTTAAATTGGAAAACAGCAAAACTTAATTCGCAGAGTGCTGCAGCAAGCCAAAATGATAATGCTCAATCTGGATCTTCAATCCACCCGACTTAAGGGCAATTATTACTTTAAATTACCACCATTCAAATTACACGTGGACGACCTTTCATCGTGGCTGGCGCGCTTTGGGGATATATGTAAGGTCAATAACCTTGACAAAACTGCATGGGCACTTAAACTTAAGGAATTTCTGGATGGCGAACCTGCAAGTGCAGCACAAAACCATTGATCCTCAACATTAGCCACAGAATTATGAGGCCATTAAGACGTTGTTATTACGTCGTTTCCACTTGAACGAAGAGGCATGTAGATTACGTTTCAAAAGTTTGTTGCCAGATAACAAATAAAGATTTCACAGGTTTTATTGCTAACATACGCAATACTTTTAACAGATGGGTTGAACTGGCAGGTGTCAACATAAATCTTACACGACAAATTAGTTCGATTTAATATTGAGGGATAAAAGTATTATCTTCTGTCAGCCCACCATTCTTTGCTTATCTGCAAGAAAGAAAACCAGAATCTATTGATGAGTTAGAAAAAATTTCTTTAAATTACTGCACAGCTCATCCGAATGCTAATATTTCTGGCTCGTTGATAAGAGAACCACTTCCTGTAGCCTCCAATATGGCATATCATAATCATAACAAACCTAGAACACACAGTGTGGACAGAGGTAGGTTCAAAGGAAACTATGACATTGATTTTCATAAGGGACAGAATAACTTTAACAATAACTTTAATAGAGGAAGACAACAAACCAGAAATTATTCACCTCAGTCAAGATACAACAGTAATCCACGTAACTCAAGTTATAATCGGTCATATCAATATAATAATGGTAACAATTGGAAGAATAGCGATAATTATATAACTCGAGACATCGAGATAACAATTATAATAGGACGTCAACGAGATAATTTCAACTAATTTATTCTCGTAATCGTTCTCATTCTCGTGGATCTTCACATTAAAACCATAATACCGGGGCAGCAGTTACAAATGATATCACCCCTAAGGTTCAGGTTCCACCTAACGATAATACAATGAATTCTGCTGCATGCTTTGCTATAAAATATAACGTGGCAAATAGTTGCCCACAATGCAATCTTATTTTTCAGAAGGCAAAGGAGACAGTGCTAAACTGCGGACACATTACACCAGAAGTAGGTCTTGCAGCCAATGATGGAACAGGCTCTCTGATTTTTAACAGAGGGTATAAGTAAACGGTTTCTATAGTTTCTGTATTGAGAAGATCCTAACTGGGGGTCCACAACCATTGGAGTGCGACAGTCGCTAGCACAACATCCTAGCTGTGCAACGGGGGAATATGTTCGTTGCATGGCATTTGGCGGCCCTATTGCGCTTTGCCCCGCAGCTCTTGTCCATGTTCAGACACCTTTCTTTTCCGGCCAAGTTAAGGTATGCATGCTTCAGAATCCAATTGCAGATCTGATGTTGGGACGCATCCATGGTAGTAAGGATTGTTCCCCACAGGAAATTGAGGAATGGGAATTAAAGAATGTGCAATCTTATTGCAATGCTAACGCTGTCATTGCAACAGCTACATTACGGGCCAACAAAATAAATACATGTGGCACAGTTTTCTCCAATTTCAGTCTCAGTACGATTCTGGAAATCGATGAGGAAAAGGATAAGACTCTCCTACAGGATAAAAAGGGTAATAAAATACCAGCCCATCCTAAGAAGATTAGAAAATCATTTCGAGGCAGATATACCTTTTCTCAAAAGAATGCCGCCAAGTCGGAAGATAGATGTTGGCGACAGGATCATATTAACAGTGATCTGAATAAAATTGTTGAAAATGGGAAAAGAAGGGATGTCCCGAACAAGGGTAATGATGGTGAAGTTCTTATGAACTTAACTAATAAAATTAGGACAAATAAATATGTCAATCATTATGAGACATCATCTCATAAGATTACCATATCCAAAAGATTAAATAGAAGAACTATTTATCACGTTAGTGACACTGATCCCACTTACATTGGGAAGGGTGCATACTCTCGCACCGTGTTAGTGCGCAATCTGCCACAAGGTACCAGATGGCAGGGCACTTAGCAAATTTCTTTAATGACACGGCTGACGTTATGTTTTTGTACGGTTGTTGTCACCCTACCAATGACAGGTATGGTGAAGCTATAGTTACATTTCGTAACAATAAGATGCTCGAATGGTCATCGAGCATGATAATGGTGCCTACCTTAACCATCATTGTCTGCGCTTACAATTAGTACCTAGTGCTGCGTCCACGCAGATAAACATGCTATGAGGTAAATACAATTGTCTCATATCATTGATGACTCAGCATAGTCATTCATCATTTCTTTTCCTTACTGGTCCTTATAAGGTTACTGATAAAATTTCAGACGTTGATTACGTCTTAGATATCAAGGGACACAGAAAGATATTCCATATTAATATGCTCAAGCAATTTCATACACGTCCTATACACTTACAGTCAATTTTTCATGAATTAGATGACAATACTGTATCTACTTGTCATTATTCTAATCTATCTGTTATACAGGAGGAAGAATCTTCTTTTCCTGAAGTGCAGATGCCTTTACCTGTACTTACTGTCCAATCTACTGAATCTTGGCGTGATGTGACCATTTCTTCTACGGTTACACCGCAACAGCATCACCGCGTTGCTGATCTTCTACACTCTTTTCCAGATGTGTTCACTGATTTACCGGGTTGCTCATCTGTATTTAGTCACGATATATTATTCTTAACGATGATACACCAATTCGTGTTCATCCTTATTCTGTACCTCTACATTTTCTGAGTAAGACATCTCAGGAACACGAACAGATGATATCATTAGGTATTATTGAGACTAGTACAACTCCATTTTCTTCTCCTTTAGTCATCGTCCGTAAAAAGGACAACAACCAGCGTTTATCTGTTGACTATAGGAAACTTAATGCGCAGACAGTACCGGATAGCGAACCACATCCTATCCTTGTAACGAGTTTTTACTTTCCTCGTCTATCCAATGCTACACTTTTCACTAAAATTGACTTAACTAAAGGTTATTTGCTGATTCCACTAAACCGAAAAGAGCCAAATACTACTACACTCATTCTCAACTCCACAAGGTCTTTACCAGTGGAAAACGTGGATGCCTTTTGGGCTAATGAATGCTCCAGCTACCTTTATTCGCATGATGCGAAAAATTTTTAGCAGGTAGATCAGATATAATTACCTATATTGACGACATATGTTTGTTTAGTTTCATCATTTGAGGAACATTTTTTGGGTCTTAAATCAGTTTTGGAAATATTGCGAGGGGATAACCATATTAACCGCTAAACCAACTAAATTCAAATAGCAGCGTGTAATGAGATAACATTCCTGGGACACATTATTGGATCGGGACACGTATCCAAACAATTTCCCAGTACGGTTTCTAAAATATTAAATCTTGTATCTGTTCCTCAAACGAAGAAACAGGTTAGGAGTCTGTTAGGTTTAATCCAATACTATAGCAGATTTGAACCTCACCTATCATCCATCACGGCTGTCCTGTCTTCGTTACTAAAGAAGAACATGCCTTTAAGGATAAATTGGACCGACGAATGTGAACAAAACTTTTCGCACTAACCCTTAAAAATATTTTTCATGCCCACCTGTTTTAAGATTACCAGATGCTTCTATAAAAAGTTTGTTCTACGTACAGATGCGAGTAATTACGGACTCGGGGCGTGTCTACTGCAATATCATGATGATGTCCTTCACCCTGTACTGTATATCTCACGCAAACTGAAACCTCCGGAGACGAAATATTCCACTGTGGACCGAGAATTGCTCTCCGTAATCTGGGCAATTACCAAGTTGGAAAAGTTTTTTGCTGGGATCTCCATTTCCTGATCCAGACTGATCAGAAATCAGTGGCAGCATCATTACGTCGCTCAAACCATAAAAGTGCTAAACTTGCACGATTTGCTATATTACGTTAATGCAACCCTACGAGTTCGAGATACAGGCGATACCTGGAACTGAAAACGTCATAGGCTGACACGTTGTCCAACATCCTACGGATTCTGAATGAATATTACTGTTTCAAGAAAATTTTCTGACTAGTCAAGCGTTACATGTGCAATGAACGGTATTGATGTCAAGTCAGAATATACAACAATTCAGTTGGACTTCCTACCTAAATAAGGACACTTCGAAATAAACTATTGTGATCAAAATATCAAGTTTTACGGATCGTTTGAAAATTTAAACTTCAATTCCACCATGAGTATCACTCATTTTGATTGAAAACGGTTAAAAAATTAAATTTAAAAAATTAATATGGAACAATCTCTGATGTAGAAAGGACAGATACGTTGATGACTTAGTCAATTTACTTTCAAAATTTAATAAAGGAACTAACGATTAATGGATAATCAAATCATAATTTGATAATATGAACCTTGTGTCTTAATGAACTTTCATACAATTCAACAGGAGGTAACAACGATTGGATCTTCATGTCCAATATTATTACATTTTCTATTTATTAAATTAATATATAATATATAATAAAGTCAAAGTGTGATGAAATAAAAAAAAATAAAATATACTAAGAAAAGATGAAACAAAAGAATATCACACCAATTAAACCTTTTAATTAGTGTAATTATTAAGGTAATAGATATTACATTATGACATTTCATATAAATAGTTAAAATGTATGAGTTAATGAATTTTTTTTTCTGCTCATTTCTTCTGATTGCGTTAATTTAATTAGGTATCTATCCTTACACTTTCATTTTCACCACGCATGCTAATTTAATGTATACTTTAATATTTGGTTTTAATTGTCCGTACTTCTCAATTTTTTATTTCTTTTACTCTCTTATTCTATTTCTCATTTTCTTCAATTAGATATTAATTAATTAGTACCATACGTACATACTATAATTAATTATTTTAATTTTAGTTAGTATAAGAAAATTTTAATAACAACCTCACATTACTTAGTAAGTTAGTCTATACATACAACAAATTAATTAGTTAATTAGTTAGTGACAGTCACATTTCCTTGTTTAATATAAGGTATATGTATGATATGACGTTGATTTTATTATAATATATTACTGACATGACCGCGACACTGTTCTAGATAGAACATCGTAGGTCATACGTCGGGTGTTTTTTGTTAAATTTTTGATAATTTGATTAATATTGTTTCAAAAAAAATCCTATTTAATAGATTTTTTTTTTGCCCCCGTCTGGACAGGAGAAATCTGTAACGGTGTTATTTTAAATGACGGCGTCTGCTGGGGTTTACCCATGCGCAACGTTTAGGGGTCATTAATATTTATAGAATATGTCGATATTTTACGGTATAGTGAACGCGAAATATATGCGGAGATTATGACGCATTCGCATTGGGAAGGTCACGCTGGGTGACTTGGTTACAGGGCCTTTGTTACGCTATCCGTCAAGCAACAAGGTCGTGTCTTGTATTTCTTCCAAGGAAATAAGGCTGAGTATATAGCGGCGTCTGTGGCCTAATGGATATGAACGCAGTTTCATAATCCAGATATACCAGGTTCGAAACCTGCTGCAGGCGGTTTGGTAGCAGATCGCTTTGTGTGGATTTTTAACAATGGTATAAGCGCCGTACCGTTTAGAAAGCAATGGCAAACTACTGAATGAAAAAAATTGCCTAGAAAAATCACAAACAGCCAATAAAAGCTGGGGTTGATTGCCACGTCCTGTAAAGGATAAGCAACTAACATATAGCCTATATTATATAGATGAATCGATGTAGACTTCAGGGTCAGTTCGGAAATTAATCTAAGTATGAGATTAATTAAATTAAACTAATAATGGAAGGAGAATCGTATTATGATTCAAATTGTAGATGTCAAGAACTCATGTGCTCATTTCTGGCTGTTGACTACAACAGCGCACGTATATAGCCACGATGTTCATCTGACATATTGTTTTGACACGGACGAACATGAATACTATGCATGTAATTCCTAATGAACTATATATGAACTATATATGAACGTGTACCTACGTGAATGTCTTATGTGTGAACTGTAAATAAATTCATGGACTCTGAATTGAGGACTTTATCACATCGATACGTTACAGCTATTTGCTGCATTTGCCAATGTTGATGATTATGCAAATGAAGAACTCTTCTGATAGGAAAAATATGTATCTATAATGATGAGCTCCGAAAGGAACGAATGTATTCTTGGACATTCAACAAATGATTAATCAATATAACGTTGACCCTTACTCCAAGATGATAACCGGACGAAGCACGCATTCGCGATTGAACAAAATACATAACCAGCTCTAAACCAGCTCGGCCTTATCGGCCTCCCAGATATAAACAAACGACTTTATCTGCCCCCCCCCCCCCCCCACCCCCCTTTATCAGCCATGCACATAAACTAGTATGAGAGCTCACGGGAGATGCAATATAAATACTCTGAAATAGTCGATGAAACAGTAGTAAACCTAAAGACCTTTGATTGGAAGGAATTTAGTCTGATGAATTATTGATGGAAGTTCATGGATCTTATCTTCTGTAAATAAAACTGTTTTATGTCGAATTACCTCTTTTCAGTTGCCTTGATATGTGTAAGGTTGAAGAGTAGAAGTATGAGTAAGGGGTAAGCACAAATACTCAAGGAAGTAAAACCACTAATACGAATCAGTCGCTAAATAACAACGAGGAGGGAAGAACGAAGCCTGGAAATAAGAAAGACGAACCATATTTCATCCAAGAATCTTCAACTCTGGCGGTGATGGCCAGTAATCAAGAGATAGCTCTCACTTGGAAGATAGGTCAAGGAAAGAAATTTGACCGCTTAAAGAAAAAACATAATAACTAGGCCTGCCTTCAGTCCACCTAGTTATTTGGAAAAAGACGACCGCACTGACACAAAATACTAATTTGGCGCCGTGACCACCCCTCCTACAGCGACAAACATGGCTACACCATTTCCAGAGGAAACATACCAACAGCACCACCTCTAGACCAAGAATCATAGAGAACATAAAGAAAATTGTTTCAAGAAGGAATACATATGTGATAATTGTAAAAGAGACTTCTACACGATAGAGATAGCAGCATAAATAGTTGAGTTGAAGAGACATTGAAACATGGAGAGGTGTTCGAAAACCATAGAGAACAGAAAGAAGAGAATAGCAATGAAGACTTCGCTTCAGAGTTAAAGCGCTGTAGAAATTACGCAGTCGATTTCCCTTGCATAAGGATAGTAGATGGATTGGTTGCAACAGTATATAAGATTGAAATAAAGGACATTGTTGAAATTAAGCTACAACCATTCACATTGAAAGAAGGGAAACCAAAATTAAATTTGAAAAAACGAACTGAACCTACAGTTACTAGAATGGAACTTCAAACAAAGAATGTCGCAGTGCAAATGGATGACAAGTGTAAGAAGAGTCTAATCCCAGTCAGGGTAAGGTCAAGACAAGTTATAGATGACTTATCTGATTTGTGCAGTGTTGAAATGGTCGGTAAGACAGAAAAGGTGACATCTGAAGAAAGAGATGTGAAGAATGACAGCGAAATCATGAAGCCATGTACATTCTTGTCGATGCTATGTAGTCAAGCACAAAAATGTAAGAGATATAAACAGTGCGGAAAAGTCCATCAAACAATTGCTAATATTTCAGAGCTAGAGACTGTTGATGGTATGCTGAACAGTCTAATGTCAAAATGAATAGGTGTTCTAGAAGACATAAAGACATTACTTATGACCCAGATGGGAAAGTCAAGTCAAAGTAACCAGAATATTATTGATAACGTACAACAAAGTAACACTCAAGATCAAGTGCAATATGAGAAACAAGAAGCTGTCACATGCAAAAATCCAGAAAGAACTGGCCTGAATCCGCAAAGTCATGTACCGGTTCTAAAGTTGAGCGAAGTTCCGTTAGATAGTGGATATTCAAGAGATGATAGCCTTAATCAACAGAAGAATCAAGAACAGTTGAAGCAAGTTACAGCATCAGCACAGAGATATTCAACAACAGAAACAGACAATAGAGCTGCAGTTTCAGCAAAACAAACAGATGTTGACCTTAACACTGACACATCATGCAGGCGTACAAGAACAGTACAGAGAGTCGACAGTGTTTCAGAGGAGAAGAAGAAAATTATCAAGGTAGCTAAGCTAAATGTACAGCAGTTGAAGAAAGAAATAAAATGTATCCAAAGAGAATGCGACCTTAAAACCTTGACAATAAAGGAGGTGCACCAATTATTAGAGATGGAGTTTGATATAGACTTATCTAAAAGAAAACAAGAGGTAAAACAACTTGTGAAAGATGTGATGCAAGAGGAACTTAATTACAAGAAGAATGTTCGAGATAAGATGGATAACCGATGGCTTGACGGATTTAAAGTGTTGGAACAGACAACACCTATGAATTATAGACTATGGAATGAGGAGAAGAACATAACTGTCAAAGCACACGCAACACAGATGAAACTAGATAATCATCGCCCCACAGTACCACTAGCTTTACAGAGTACCAGACCGCTACGAAAAGCCTCGTTGACTTATTTCGAGTCTACAGAATCATCAAGCACTTTACTCAGCGAAAATGAAACAGATGAAGGGCAGGGCATTGATGATGAACAAAGAGAAATCCTGATCAGCTACCAGATGCTGTAACACGCCTCACTCGCTGTAGAGAGAACTCAGATGAAGAAGAAGATATCCCGCCAACAGAATTGAGAGAGAGATTGAGATCCAGAGACAACCGCCTATACCAGAGAGATAGTACTACGCCACTATCTGCACATGATGAAGAACCTGAAACATCTGATCGGTTAACACCAACCCCCCAAAGTTTATACAAGGAACAAGAGCAGATGGGCACACATAGGCCAGACGAAGACAGAATACAAGTGGGGCAGCATACAGAAAGTGAACAGTACAGTGAGATTCTAGAGGATACGACAGCAATAAGAAATGAATGGAACTGTGCTGATAAAGAAATAGATGCACCATACAAACACACGAGAGCGGCAGAACAAAAGAGCAGAATACGAGAACAACAGCTATTTAAACAAAATGATCAACAAATAGAGACTAAACAACAAAGTGGTGCAAGTCAAACCCAAGACATAGAGGAGACATCAGCTAAAGATTCAGATACGCAGGTATAGATGGAGCAGGAGAATATAAGAGGAAAGAAGAGGCAGAGGTCGTCGTCGTCAGACGATTCGGCAGATAATAGACAGCGTCTAGCAAAACTGAGACATGTAGAAGAGGTCAGACGGAGGAGGAAGAATAAGATAAGAAATGGTGGTGCAGCGAAGAGTAATGAAGAGATAAAGACACTTGTTCAGTATATGGACAGGAAGTTTGAAGAGTTAGAAAAGAAGATCCAGTCCACGGTCACACATGAAGCGAGTACAAGTACAGATCGAGGGCACTTCCGATCTAAGAGCCGAGATAGGCTGAGGCCTAGAAGTGATAGTAGAAGAAGAGATACGGGTCGACGCGGTTACCGATCCAAGAGCCGAGAAGCTTATAGAAACAGTAGTAGAAATAGAGAAACTACAAAGGATCGAAGGGAGTACCGATCTAAGAGCCGAGAGGTTAGAAAGGAATGGAGAAATAGGAGTAGTAGCAGGAGACATACTAGGAGTATAAGCAGATGTCGAGGTAGCGACCAAGTGCAAACAGTTAATGAAGAAGTAAGAAGTGGAGAAGTTGAGAGAAATTCAGAAGATACAAGAGATACAGAGGTAGAGATGAAGCAAAGGGTTGAGGAAGTCAGAAGAGTAGAGGAGCCCAGTCAGGCGGGTGGCGAAGTACAAAATAAGGGAGAAATAAAGGAGACACAAGGTGTGGTCAAACAACAGTTAGCATTGGAGATGCTTAAATTGCTCATGAAATAAATGAGTAGAGAGTAGCAGGAGGCTATGAGAGGGGAATCATAGCAGTACGCATATAAACAAGATTGCAGCGGCAGCTGAGTCTTGAGAAGACTAAGTATAATTGGTCTGTACCGCACACATAAGAGAACTGAGTACATCTGACCAATAGGGTACTGCAGTAGGGGGAGATGAGTGAAGGACATGTAAAATGTACATTCGATGCCAAGGTAGTACGGCAGAAGTTATGTTAAAAGCCGTGGTGATAACGCCAGAAATAGTGGAGACTTAGATTTTTGATGAAGTAGCAGAAGAAGACAGTAATTATGGAACAAAATAAAGTGACAACTACAAATGTCAGCCACAAGTTAACACCACCCTATACGATCAAGTCGGGACATTAAAGATGAGAGACCTTTTATAAACAAGGAGAAGCAACATAATTCGGCAGAGAGCCATGCAGAAGAAATAAAGAAGCAAGAATCACAGGAGAGTCTAGCTGCACTACAAAGACAACACATCAGTGTTCTCAATGTTAGTCACATGGTCACAACTATCGTTCCCTATCCCTTCGTCAGCCCCAACATATTCCCTGCGACACGTGTCGCAACCTCAGTGATCAAGTGAAGCGAACATGTGATGACAGAAGAAAACTTGAAGTGACAACTACAACCACCAGTCTACACACTACAGTTAGGACGATGAAGATAAGAGACCTTTATAATCAAGGAGAAGCACCATAATTCAGCAGAACCGGAGCATTACAGAAGAAAACTTGAAGTGACAACTACAACTACCAGCCACAACTGCAACCTCCAGTCTACACGCTACAATCGGGACGATTGAAGATGAGATACCTTTAGGAACAGCTGAGGAATAATAAAACTTATCAGAGTCGAAACCCTACAGCATAGCTTACAAACATGCGCAAGAATATTGTTTACAAATCGGTAGTACCGGTATAATCAAAACTTGACAACAGAAAGCGAAGAAAATGACACCGAATGTATGGACGACTTTACCAACACCAGATTCAGAATGTAAACATCGTCAAGCATTCAAACCATTGTCATACTGACAACAACATATTAAAATTCGTTCGTCCTCATCCTCCTGCAGATCGACTATAAACACATCACAACTGATACCAACTTCATCATAGTACGACAGTCGTCTCCCCAGTAGAGAAATTTACACTGTTGGAGCTTGCAAATGAGATCTCCAAATCAGTTTATAAATATTGAACTCATACCATATAAGAATGTTATTTCAGGTATACATTTTGTTCCAGACCAGACAAGAAAGAAAAAAAAAGAAAGAGACAGAAGAGACAAGAGGACATAGGCTACAGACCAAGCCAAAGTACATTGAAGAAGGAAGACTTACATGCTCAATTAGAGGTACACATGCCACTGATGATGGACGCCCCATTGGTTACGTGGCAACATAGAGACACGATGTGATTGTAATGTGGATACAATAGCCACTGTTTATTTGAAAAATGTTAGTACTGACACTTATGGTCATGAATCATGAATATTTTGTTGATCACAACATACAGGGGTACAAAATATATAGTTGAAGACTGAGCTTACGATTCGACTGGTGCATCCAAGGCTAGCATCAGCCGAGCACATCATGTTCTGACTTGGTGACTTAGGTCTTTCACTGTCGTCCATAGACAGATGGCGGGATTCGCGTAGATAGCTGCACACACGACTGATAGTTGGAATGGTGCACCCAAGGCTAGAATCAGCCGAGCACATCACATTCTGACCTAACAACAAGTGTTTCTTGCTATCGCTTTGTGGATGTTTAGTTAATGCATGCTTGGTAACGTTACATTATAGATCTGCTACATACTCTGCCTATCTGACCGTCACAATGAAGCACTGACATTGACGGCAGATACTATAGACATATTACGAACTAACAAACCTCTGCTTTTAGAGGCAGTCCCATGTCGACCCATGTATAGTAAGTAAATACAATGTTCACTTATGCCTTTTGAAAAGATATATGTAAGATGATGTTCCATGTTGGAGTAATAACACTGACAAACAACATTTTTCTTTCTTATATAAGAATAAGTGTACTTAGGTTAGTTTCTTGTGCTGATTTCAAATCTGAAATCCGTTTATCTCTATCACATCGAGGTCTTAAGATAGTTGTGAATAAATACATTTTTGGGAAACCGTTATTTGCTCCGTTTCATTTTTACTATATAACTTATTAAAAATTAATAAAATGCAAAATAATTCTACTTTTTATACTGCTAAAAGATGCATGATATATGTAACGCTATTTTTCAAATAGTTACTGTATTTTGAAATAATTCTGAGCGAAATATGGCTTCTAGAAGTTGTAGAAATTCGGCTGATCTGTTCTGTTACGTGTGCGGATATTTTACCGATCGTGTTCATCAGAAAAACTTTACACCATTACTAAAGAAAGCATATGAACTTTATTTCGATTCGAAAGTTGATGATGCAAATAAATCTTGGAAGCCAAATGCAGTTTGTTCGACTTGTGCAAATACATTGGCAGGTTGGTTACGAAAATCGCCGAAGCATAAGTCGATGCCTTTTGGAGTGCCAGTATTATGGCGTGAACCGACAAATCACGCTACTGATTGTTACTTCTGCTTGACAAATATCCATGGTTTCACTTTTAAAACAAGAAAGTCTGTGGTTTATCCAAATATTGAATCGGTTTCGAAACCAGTGCCTCATGTTCCAATCACGTGTCCGATCCCAGTTCCACCAGAACAATATCCGTTGGACGTGAATGAACCATCAGAAAGTGATAGTTTACCTGCTTTAGAAACTAATTCTGACCCGGATTATATACCGGAGAATGATGGTGTTCACTTAATTAACCATTCAGAACTTTCAGATCTCATACGTGATCTCGCTCTTACCAAAGGACAGGCGGAATTACTCATTTCGCGACTCAAAGAATGGAATCTTTTAGCGCCCAATACTCCGATACCTAAATTTCGTCATAGACACAGAGAACTTGTTCAATACTTTGAGATGGATGACGACATTTGCTATTGCAAAGATGTAAACGGTCTAATGGTGCACCTCGGTCATGAGCACATAGTCAACAAATGGCGACTTTTCATCGATTCTTCCAAGACTAGTCTAAAAGCCGTGTTATTGCATAACGAAAATTTATTTTCATCAATTCCAGTCGCCTACTCTGTCCATATGAAAGAAACTTATGACAATATGGCTATACTTTTGGCAAAAATAAAGTACAATGACTACCAATGGCGGATTTGTGGAGACCTAAAGGTCATTGCAATTCTCACGGGCATGCAGACTGGGTATATTACATTTTGTTGCTTCCTATGTGAATGGGACAGCCGCAACAGACAGGGATCGTATGCAGCTCGGGCATAAAAATGTAATACACGAGTCATTAGTTAACAAAGACAGCAACATGTTTACCACCGTTACATATAAAGTTGGGGCTCATGAAGAATTTCGTAAAAGCGTTAGATAAAACGAGCAAAGCTTTCACTTTTCTTCGAAACATGGAGAACGATTCCATCAAGATATCGCCGTAATGGAGTCACGTTATCAAGGACGGTGGAGTGTGACCATGCTTGCCGATTATTGTTGGATGCTTCATCGTGATGTACCACATGCCATTCACCGACGAAAGTCGACTGCAAAGAAATTCAAGCCTACACAACTATTATACGAATGATGTTGTAATACTGTATGCGTTGTTAAAAAACTTCAATTGAATATTTCTAGAGATCCCGACCTGATAGAGAAAAACGGTTTGCAGATTTAAAAACAGCGCATTAAAATTGACCAGAAAAACATAGAAATGTTAGAGAAAGAAAAAAAAAATTTTTTTTTATCCAGTGTAATTAATGAGATGCGCTAGTTGCAGCATTGATATCAGGACTATGGTATAGTCTCACCATTATGATTTAATTTGCTTGTTCTATTTTTCGGGTGATCCATGGGTATAGTAGAAGAGATGTTAGGAGGATAGATAGACAGTGAACTTTTATTGATAAAACGCAAATGTCTCCCCGCGGGACGTATGTCACCGTTGGGTCTTCACAGCATTATTTGTGCTGGAGTTAAAGTTCAGATAAACAGTAATTTGGTGTCGTTAAGATACAATGGGTGGGTTTGAAAAAAAATCGAAAAAAGGTGATTCGTCTTACGAGGACAAAAGGCAAAGAAAGTAGTCTACGTTACGGCCACAAGGCCTTCGTCAGGAAAAGAAAGAAAGTGAAGGCTAGACAGGAGACATAAGAACTTAAAGAAATATAAAAATAAATAAAAATAATAATAATAATAAAAATAAAATCTAGGTACTTCCCTGAAGGCGAAGCATGGCTGAAAAGGAAGTGACTTCTGACCCCGGAAGTACACAATACATACTAAGAAGCTAAAAACTAAAAAACGAAACTGAACAAAAAACTACCCAAATATAATAAAAGTGGGGACTGGAAATAGAAGAGGACAGAATAAGTAGGAGATAAATGAATATGAAATAAAAAATCAAGACAAATTAGAAAACATGTACATCCATACATATTATGGAGGATGGCATAAAAATAGAAGAATAGGATAAGAGTGGAAAGAGTCCAAATAGAGCAAGAGAGGAAAGGGTGACCTCAGACAAAGGTGTGGAAAGTGTTGAGACCGGCTGGTTTTAGACACCCCATGCGGAGGATAAGACGGTTCTCAAGCTGTTCTCGGCTGGCAGTGTCAGAGGAGCAGGATCGGATCGCAGTGACCTGGATGTCGATGGGACCCTGGTGGTCAGGACTATTGAAGTGTGTGGCAACTGGTGTGGACTTTTGCTGAGAGATGTCATTTAAGTGCTGGCTGAATCTGTCCCCAAGTCGTTTGCCTGTTTGGCCAATATAGGTTTTGCAGCAACGTTTACATATGATCGTATAAATGACATTACGCGATTCACACGTGAAGCTACTAGTGATGGTGTACGTAGCCTTAGGAAAGGACACCTTCTGGGTTGAGATGACATACTTGCACGTGTTGCATCGTGTCCGACCACAGGGTAGTGTGCCAAAGTGAGTGGCATTCTCCTTTGGGAGACGGCTGTGAACAAGAAGATCCTTCAAGTTCTTGTCGCGTCTATATGCCACCAAAGGTGCTTCACCGAATACTGCTTGGGTCGCAGGCTCTGCTTGGAGGATAGGGAGGTGGCGGAAAATGATCCGTTGGACAGCAGTGCTGTGAGGGTGATGGGTCAAGATTAATTTGACTCTATCTGAAGTGGATTTATAGTGAGGTATGAGGGCCTCCTGACGAGAGATGGGGAGCACACGTTGGAGAGCAGAGGTGAGAACATATTCCGGATAAAGTCTGCTACGGAAGAAATCCAACATCTCATTTGCTCGGAAGTGGAAGTCATCGTCGTCTTGGCACAAACGGCGGAGGTGGAGAAGTTGTGAAAAAGGAAGTGAGTCACGACAGGCCCGAGGATGAGAAGAGGTATACAGGAGGTAGCTGTGGGCATCTGTCGGCTTGTAGTATACTGAGGTATTAAGGCCGGAGGGCGTGATAGAAATAGTAATGTCAAGGAAGTTGACAGATACTGTGGAGACAAGGGAGGTGAACTTGATGGTGGGGTGAAAGTGGTTGACAAAGTCGATGAAGCGATATAAATCAGTCTCAGACATATCTGTGAGACCTATGCCATCATCGATATATCTGCGGTAAAACCCGGGGAAAGGACCGGAGTATTGTTGCCATATCTGATGCTCCATATGGCCCATGAACAGGCAGGCATAGCTAGGACCCATCTTCGTTCCCATGGCAACACCACTAATTTGGTCAAAAAACTGACCATTGAATTCAAAGGAATTCAGTTGAAGGACCAGTTCAGCAAGACGGAGAAGAGTGACAGTGGATATAGAAGGGCAAGTGCGTTGGTCAAGAAAAAACCGAAGAGCTCGGAGACCATCAGAGTGGGGAATAGAGGTGTACAGAGAACAGACGTCTAACAAGAAAAGACGGTAGGAGCGGTCTGCTGAGAGTCGGATAGAGGAGAAAGTTGTAAGAGCATGATTGGTGTCTTTGACAAAGGAGGGAAGATTCTCAACGATAGGCTGGAAAATGCTATCGAGGAAGTCAGAAATGTGTTCAGTAGGACAGGAACAGGCTGAGACAATAGGTCTGCCAGGGTTTTCAATCTTATGAATTTTGGGGAGCATGTAGAATACAGGCTTGCCCAAAGAGCTGTCATGAATCCTAAGACGAGAAGCTTCGGGAGGAAGAGCATTACTAGTGATGAGCTGTTTAATAGTGTTGTGTACAATGCGATTGTTAGAGACAGTCGCATCGCTGGTCCTGGGCCTGTAAAAAGAGCCATTGGTCAACTGGTTATTACCTTCACTTAGGTATAAGTCCTTCTGCCAGACGACAATGGCTCCTCCCTTGTCAGCCGGTTTGATGACAATGTCGTCTCTGCGGCGAAGAAGGGAGAGAGCGCAGGACTCTGCCGAAGTGAGACTGGAATAATGCAATCTACGAGGGCGGAGCTGCTGAATGTCATGGATGGTGTTCTTGATATACAGGTCCAGGGCATGAGAGGCCCCAGGTTTAGGTGTAAAGGTGGGTTTAGTAGAGTCCGGAAAGCGTGCGAAGATGTCGGATTCAGCCTGAGACTGCGGAGTGCTGTCTTCCTTTCTAAAATGGAACTTCAGCCTCATGCGACGGTGAAACCGATGAACATCCTGGAGGAGATTGTATTGGTCTAGGGTCGGACGAAGAGGAACAAATTTTAGGCCCTTACTAAGAACAGAGCGCTCTCCCTCAGAGAGGGGTAGATCTGGGGGGATGCAGACTACCTGAGTGCATGATGGAGTGGATGATGGAGGGGTAGCTTTCGGGGTAGGGATGAGATGGGATAGTTTATGGTGTTTGGACGTGGAAAGGAATTCATGCAGCTGCCGGTTCAGTGTGTGGATAGTGGTGCGTATCATAGAATAGAAAGGGAAGTTGTAGGAGGTGAGACAACGTAAGTGAAGCAGAAGTTGGGTCTGTTGGGCACTGAGGTCTGATAAAAGGCGGGAGTGACTGGCGGCCACTACGCGCATACGTTGAAAGCCACATCTGGTCTCAATTCGTTGTAGGAGACGTTGTTCCCTAGGATTGAGTATACCAGCAGATGGATGAAAAATGGAAGAGAATCCATTAGGAAGAATTTTGTGGTGGAGGCAGGTGTGAATAAAGTGGAGATGAGAAGAGAATCTAGTTTTCTTGAAAGTAACGAACGCAAAGTCAATAGCGGCACGGGATATATCAAGAGGTAGGGAGCTGAAGCTGGTGGTAACCGACACACGGAGAGAGTTGATAAAATATTTAAGAGAGGGAATAGATAGAGATACGAGATAACAGAGATACGGTGCAGTCAAAAAAATATATACAAAAAATCGAGGAAGTTGAGGGGAACTGCGGTAAGACGTGGAGTACAATGGGTGGGTTTGAAAAAAAAATCGAAAAAAGGTGATTCGTCTTACGAGGACAAAAGACAAAGAAAGTAGTCTACGTTACGGCCACAAGGCCTTCGTCAGGAAAAGAAAGAAAGTGAAGGCTAGACAGGAGACATAAGAACTTAAAGAAATATAAAAATAAATAAAAATAATAATAATAATAAAAATAAAATCTAGGTACTTCCCTGAAGGCGAAGCATGGCTGAAAAGGAAGTGACTTCTGACCCCGGAAGTACACAATACATACTAAGAAGCTAAAAACTAAAAAACGAAACTGAACAAAAAACTACCCAAATATAATAAAAGTGGGGACTGGAAATAGAAGAGGACAGAATAAGTAGGAGATATAATAAATGAATATGAAATAAAAAATCAAGACAAATTAGAAAAAACATGTACATCCATACATATTATGGAGGATGGCATAAAAATAGAAGAATAGGATAAGAGTGGAAAGAGTCCAAATAGAGCAAGAGAGGAAAGGGTGACCTCAGACAAAGGTGTGGAAAGTGTTGAGACCGGCTGGTTTTAGACACCCCATGCGGTGGATAAGACGGTTCTCAAGCTGTTCTCGGCTGGCAGTGTCAGAGGAGCAGGATCGGATCGCAGTGACCTGGATGTCGATGGGACCCTGGTGGTCAGGACTATTGAAGTGTGTGGCAACTGGTGTGGACTTTTGCTGAGAGATGTCATTTAAGTGCTGGCTGAATCTGTCCCCAAGTCGTTTGCCTGTTTGGCCAATATAGGTTTTGCAGCAACGTTTACATATGATCGTATAAATGACATTACGCGATTCACACGTGAAGCTACTAGTGATGGTGTACGTAGCCTTAGGAAAGGACACCTTCTGGGTTGAGATGACATACTTGCACGTGTTGCATCGTGTCCGACCACAGGGTAGTGTGCCAAAGTGAGTGGCATTCTCCTTTGGGAGACGGCTGTGAACAAGAAGATCCTTCAAGTTCTTGTCGCGTCTATATGCCACCAAAGGTGCTTCACCGAATACTGCTTGGGTCGCAGGCTCTGCTTGGAGGATAGTGAGGTGGCGGAAAAGGATCCGTTGGACAGCAGTGCTGTGAGGGTGATGGGTCAAGATTAATTTGACTCTATCTGAAGTGGATTTATAGTGAGGTATGAGGGCCTCCTGACGAGAGATGGGGAGCACACGTTGGAGAGCAGAGGTGAGAACATGTTCCGGATAAAGTCTGCTACGGAAGAAATCCAACATCTCATTTGCTCGGAAGTGGAAGTCATCGTCGTCTTGGCACAAACGGCGGAGGCGGAGAAGTTGTGAAAAAGGAAGTGAGTCACGACAGGCCCGAGGATGAGAAGAGGTATACAGGAGGTAGCTGTGGGCATCTGTCGGCTTGTAGTATACTGAGGTATTAAGGCCGGAGGGCGTGATAGAAATAGTAATGTCAAGGAAGTTGACAGATACTGTGGAGACAAGGGAGGTGAACTTGATGGTGGGGTGAAAGTGGTTGACAAAGTCGATGAAGCGATATAAATCAGTCTCAGACATATCTGTGAGACCTATGCCATCATCGATATATCTGCGGTAAAACCCGGGGAAAGGACCGGAGTATTGTTGCCATATCTGATGCTCCATATGGCCCATGAACAGGCAGGCATAGCTAGGACCCATCTTCGTTCCCATGGCAACACCACTAATTTGGTCAAAAAACTGACCATTGAATTCAAAGGAATTCAGTTGAAGGACCAGTTCAGCAAGACGGAGAAGAGTGACAGTGGATATAGAAGGGCAAGTGCGCTGGTCAAGAAAAAACCGAAGAGCTCGGAGACCATCAGAGTGGGGAATAGAGGTGTACAGAGAACAGACGTCTAACAAGAAAAGACGGTAGGAGCGGTCTGCTGAGAGTCGGATAGAGGAGAAAGTTGTAAGAGCATGATTGGTGTCTTTGACAAAGGAGGGAAGATTCTCAACGATAGGCTGGAAAATGCTATCGAGGAAGTCAGAAATGTGTTCAGTAGGACAGGAACAGGCTGAGACAATAGGTCTGCCAGGGTTTTCAATCTTATGAATTTTGGGGAGCATGTAGAATACAGGCTTGCCCAAAGAGCTGTCATGAATCCTAAGACGAGAAGCTTCGGGAGGAAGAGCATTACTAGTGATGAGCTGTTTAATAGTGTTGTGTACAATGCGATTGTTAGAGACAGTCGCATCGCTGGTCCTGGGCCTGTAAAAAGAGCCATTGGTCAACTGGTTATTACCTTCACTTAGGTATAAGTCTTCTCCAGACGACTTGTCCTCCCAGCCGGTTTGATGACAATGTCGTCTCTGCGGCGAAGAAGGGAGAGAGCGCAGGACTCTGCCGAAGTGAGATTGGAATAATGCAATCTACGAGGGCGGAGCTGCTGAATGTCATGGATGGTGTTCTTGATATACAGGTCCAGGGCATGAGAGGCCCCAGGTTTAGGTGTAAAGGGGGGTTTAGTAGAGTCCGGAAAGCGTGCGAAGATGTCTGATTCAGCCTGAGTCTGCGGAGTGCTGTCTTCCTTTCTAAAATGGAACTTCAGCCTCATGCGACGGTGAAACCGATGAACATCCTGGAGGAGATTGTATTGGTCTAGGGTCGGACGAAGAGGAACAAATTTTAGGCCCTTACTAAGAACAGAGCGCTCTCCCTCAGAGAGGGGTAGATCTGGGGGGATGCAGACTACCTGAGTGCATGATGGAGTGGAGGATGGAGGGGTAGCTTTGGGGGTAGGGATGAGATGGGATAGTTTATGGTGTTTGGACGTGGAAAGGAATTCATGCAGCTGCCGGTTCAGTGTGTGGATAGTGGTGCGTATCATAGAATAGAAAGGGAAGTTGTAGGAGGTGAGACAACGTAAGTGAAGCAGAAGTTGGGTCTGTTGGGCACTGAGGTCTGATAAAAGGCGGGAGTGACTGGCGGCCACTACGCGCATACGTTGAAAGCCACATCTGGTCTCAATTCGTTGTAGGAGACGTTGTTCCCTAGGATTGAGTATACCAGCAGATGGATGAAAATTGGAAGAGAATCCATTAGGAAGAATTTTGTGGTGGAGGCAGGTGTGAATAAAGTGGAGATGAGAAGAGAATCTAGTTTTCTTGAAAGTAACGAACGCAAAGTCAATAGCGGCACGGGATATATCAAGAGGTAGGGAGCTGAAGCTGGTGGTAACCGACACACGGAGAGAGTTGATAAAATATTTAAGAGAGGGCATAGTGGGGAAAAGTAAAACGTCCAGAAAATAAAAAACGTAAAAAAATAAAATAAATAACCTAGGCTATAAAACGCTAAATGAAAAATGGAGACTAATGAAACAATAGGCTAAATAAATAAATAGGGTAGAGATACGGTGTGAAGGAAGAGTAGGGAAATAGATAGAGATACGAGATAACAGAGATACGGTGCAGTCAAAAAAATATATACAAAAAAATCGAGGAAGTTGAGGGGAACTGCGGTAAGACGTGGAGTACAATGGGTGGGTTTGAAAAAAAATCGAAAAAAGGTGATTCGTCTTACGAGGACAAAAGACAAAGAAAGTAGTCTACGTTACGGCCACAAGGCCTTCGTCAGGAAAAGAAAGAAAGTGAAGGCTAGACAGGAGACATAAGAACTTAAAGAAATATAAAAATAAATAAAAATAATAATAATAATAAAAATAAAATCTAGGTACTTCCCTGAAGGCGAAGCATGGCTGAAAAGGAAGTGACTTCTGACCCCGGAAGTACACAATACATACTAAGAAGCTAAAAACTAAAAAACGAAACTGAACAAAAAACTACCCAAATATAATAAAAGTGGGGACTGGAAATAGAAGAGGACAGAATAAGTAGGAGATAAATGAATATGAAATAAAAAATCAAGACAAATTAGAAAACATGTACATCCATACATATTATGGAGGATGGCATAAAAATAGAAGAATAGGATAAGAGTGGAAAGAGTCCAAATAGAGCAAGAGAGGAAAGGGTGACCTCAGACAAAGGTGTGGAAAGTGTTGAGACCGGCTGGTTTTAGACACCCCATGCGGTGGATAAGACGGTTCTCAAGCTGTTCTCGGCTGGCAGTGTCAGAGGAGCAGGATCGGATCGCAGTGACCTGGATGTCGATGGGACCCTGGTGGTCAGGACTATTGAAGTGTGTGGCAACTGGTGTGGACTTTTGCTGAGAGATGTCATTTAAGTGCTGGCTGAATCTGTCCCCAAGTCGTTTGCCTGTTTGGCCAATATAGGTTTTGCAGCAACGTTTACATATGATCGTATAAATGACATTACGCGATTCACACGTGAAGCTACTAGTGATGGTGTACGTAGCCTTAGGAAAGGACACCTTCTGGGTTGAGATGACATACTTGCACGTGTTGCATCGTGTCCGACCACAGGGTAGTGTGCCAAAGTGAGTGGCATTCTCCTTTGGGAGACGGCTGTGAACAAGAAGATCCTTCAAGTTCTTGTCGCGTCTATATGCCACCAAAGGTGCTTCACCGAATACTGCTTGGGTCGCAGGCTCTGCTTGGAGGATAGGGAGGTGGCGGAAAAGGATCCGTTGGACAGCAGTGCTGTGAGGGTGATGGGTCAAGATTAATTTGACTCTATCTGAAGTGGATTTATAGTGAGGTATGAGGGCCTCCTGACGAGAGATGGGGAGCACACGTTGGAGAGCAGAGGTGAGAACATATTCCGGATAAAGTCTGCTACGGAAGAAATCCAACATCTCATTTGCTCGGAAGTGGAAGTCATCGTCGTCTTGGCACAAACGGCGGAGGCGGAGAAGTTGTGAAAAAGGAAGTGAGTCACGACAGGCCCGAGGATGAGAAGAGGTATACAGGAGGTAGCTGTGGGCATCTGTCGGCTTGTAGTATACTGAGGTATTAAGGCCGGAGGGCGTGATAGAAATAGTAATGTCAAGGAAGTTGACAGATACTGTGGAGACAAGGGAGGTGAACTTGATGGTGGGGTGAAAGTGGTTGACAAAGTCGATGAAGCGATATAAATCAGTCTCAGACATATCTGTGAGACCTATGCCATCATCGATATATCTGCGGTAAAACCAGGGAAAAAGGACCGGAGTATTGTTGCCATATCTGATGCTCCATATGGCCCATGAACAGGCAGGCATAGCTAGGACCCATCTTCGTTCCCATGGCAACACCACTAATTTGGTCAAAAAACTGACCATTGAATTCAAAGGAATTCAGTTGAAGGACCAGTTCAGCAAGACGGAGAAGAGTGACAGTGGATATAGAAGGGCAAGTGCGCTGGTCAAGAAAAAACCGAAGAGCTCGGAGACCATCAGAGTGGGGAATAGAGGTGTACAGAGAACAGACGTCTAACAAGAAAAGACGGTAGGAGCGGTCTGCTGAGAGTCGGATAGAGGAGAAAGTTGTAAGAGCATGATTGGTGTCTTTGACAAAGGAGGGAAGATTCTCAACGATAGGCTGGAAAATGCTATCGAGGAAGTCAGAAATGTGTTCAGTAGGACAGGAACAGGCTGAGACAATAGGTCTGCCAGGGTTTTCAATCTTATGAATTTTGGGGAGCATGTAGAATACAGGCTTGCCCAAAGAGCTGTCATGAATCCTAAGACGAGAAGCTTCGGGAGGAAGAGCATTACTAGTGATGAGCTGTTTAATAGTGTTGTGTACAATGCGATTGTTAGAGACAGTCGCATCGCTGGTCCTGGGCCTGTAAAAAGAGCCATTGGTCAACTGGTTATTACCTTCACTTAGGTATAAGTCCTCCCTTGTCAGCCGGTTTGATGACAATGTCGTCTCTGCGGCGAAGAAGGGAGAGAGCGCAGGACTCTGCCGAAGTGAGATTGGAATAATGCAATCTACGAGGGCGGAGCTGCTGAATGTCATGGATGGTGTTCTTGATATACAGGTCCAGGGCATGAGAGGCCCCAGGTTTAGGTGTAAAGGGGGGTTTAGTAGAGTCTGGAAAGCGTGCGAAGATGTCTGATTCAGCCTGAGTCTGCGGAGTGCTGTCTTCCTTTCTAAAATGGAACTTCAGCCTCATGCGACGGTGAAACCGATGAACATCCTGGAGGAGATTGTATTGGTCTAGGGTCGGACGAAGAGGAACAAATTTTAGGCCCTTACTAAGAACAGAGCGCTCTTCCTCAGAGAGGGGTAGATCTGGGGGGATGCAGACTACCTGAGTGCATGATGGAGTGGAGGATGGAGGGGTAGCTTTGGGGGTAGGGATGAGATGGGATAGTTTATGGTGTTTGGACGTGGAAAGGAATTCATGCAGCTGCCGGTTCAGTGTGTGGATAGTGGTGCGTATCATAGAATAGAAAGGGAAGTTGTAGGAGGTGAGACAACGTAAGTGAAGCAGAAGTTGGGTCTGTTGGGCACTGAGGTCTGATAAAAGGCGGGAGTGACTGGCGGCCACTACGCGCATACGTTGAAAGCCACATCTGGTCTCAATTCGTTGTAGGAGACGTTGTTCCCTAGGATTGAGTATACCAGCAGATGGATGAAAATTGGAAGAGAATCCATTAGGAAGAATTTTGTGGTGGAGGCAGGTGTGAATAAAGTGGAGATGAGAAGAGAATCTAGTTTTCTTGAAAGTAACGAACGCAAAGTCAATAGCGGCACGGGATATATCAAGAGGTAGGGAGCTGAAGCTGATGGTAACCGACACACGGAGAGAGTTGATAAAATATTTAAGAGAGGGCATAGTGGGGAAAAGTAAAACGTCCAGAAAATAAAAAACGTAAAAAATAAAATAAATAACCTAGGCTATAAAACGCTAAATGAAAAATGGAGACTAATGAAACAATAGGCTAAATAAATAAATAGGGTAGAGATACGGTGTGAAGGAAGAGTAGGGAAATAGACAGAGATACGAGATAACAGAGATACGGTGCAGTCAAAAAAATATATACAAAAAATCGAGGAAGTTGAGGGGAACTGCGGTAAGACGTGGAGTACAATGGGTGGGTTTGAAAAAAAAAATCGAAAAAAGGTGATTCGTCTTACGAGGACAAAAGACAAAGAAAGTAGTCTACGTTACGGCCACAAGGCCTTCGTCAGGAAAAGAAAGAAAGTGAAGGCTAGACAGGAGACATAAGAACTTAAAGAAATATAAAAATAAATAAAAATAATAATAATAATAAAAATAAAATCTAGGTACTTCCCTGAAGGCGAAGCATGGCTGAAAAGGAAGTGACTTCTGACCCCGGAAGTACACAATACATACTAAGAAGCTAAAAACTAAAAAACGAAACTGAACAAAAAACTACCCAAATATAATAAAAGTGGGGACTGGAAATAGAAGAGGACAGAATAAGTAGGAGATAAATGAATATGAAATAAAAAATCAAGACAAATTAGAAAACATGTACATCCATACATATTATGGAGGATGGCATAAAAATAGAAGAATAGGATAAGAGTGGAAAGAGTCCCCAAATAGAGCAAGAGAGGAAAGGGTGACCTCAGACAAAGGTGTGGAAAGTGTTGAGACCGGCTGGTTTTAGACACCCCATGCGGTGGATAAGACGGTTCTCAAGCTGTTCTCGGCTGGCAGTGTCAGAGGAGCAGGATCGGATCGCAGTGACCTGGATGTCGATGGGACCCTGGTGGTCAGGACTATTGAAGTGTGTGGCAACTGGTGTGGACTTTTGCTGAGAGATGTCATTTAAGTGCTGGCTGAATCTGTCCCCAAGTCGTTTGCCTGTTTGGCCAATATAGGTTTTGCAGCAACGTTTACATATGATCGTATAAATGACATTACGCGATTCACACGTGAAGCTACTAGTGATGGTGTACGTAGCCTTAGGAAAGGACACCTTCTGGGTTGAGATGACATACTTGCACGTGTTGCATCGTGTCCGACCACAGGGTAGTGTGCCAAAGTGAGTGGCATTCTCCTTTGGGAGACGGCTGTGAACAAGAAGATCCTTCAAGTTCTTGTCGCGTCTATATGCCACCAAAGGTGCTTCACCGAATACTGCTTGGGTCGCAGGCTCTGCTTGGAGGATAGGGAGGTGGCGGAAAAGGATCCGTTGGACAGCAGTGCTGTGAGGGTGATGGGTCAAGATTAATTTGACTCTATCTGAAGTGGATTTATAGTGAGGTATGAGGGCCTCCTGACGAGAGATGGGGAGCACACGTTGGAGAGCAGAGGTGAGAACATGTTCCGGATAAAGTCTGCTACGGAAGAAATCCAACATCTCATTTGCTCGGAAGTGGAAGTCATCGTCGTCTTGGCACAAACGGCGGAGGCGGAGAAGTTGTGAAAAAGGAAGTGAGTCACGACAGGCCCGAGGATGAGAAGAGGTATACAGGAGGTAGCTGTGGGCATCTGTCGGCTTGTAGTATACTGAGGTATTAAGGCCGGAGGGCGTGATAGAAATAGTAATGTCAAGGAAGTTGACAGATACTGTGGAGACAAGGGAGGTGAACTTGATGGTGGGGTGAAAGTGGTTGACAAAGTCGATGAAGCGATATAAATCAGTCTCAGACATATCTGTGAGACCTATGCCATCATCGATATATCTGCGGTAAAACCCGGGGAAAGGACCGGAGTATTGTTGCCATATCTGATGCTCCATATGGCCCATGAACAGGCAGGCATAGCTAGGACCCATCTTCGTTCCCATGGCAACACCACTAATTTGGTCAAAAAACTGACCATTGAATTCAAAGGAATTCAGTTGAAGGACCAGTTCAGCAAGACGGAGAAGAGTGACAGTGGATATAGAAGGGCAAGTGCGCTGGTCAAGAAAAAACCGAAGAGCTCGGAGACCATCAGAGTGGGGAATAGAGGTGTACAGAGAACAGACGTCTAACAAGAAAAGACGGTAGGAGCGGTCTGCTGAGAGTCGGATAGAGGAGAAAGTTGTAAGAGCATGATTGGTGTCTTTGACAAAGGAGGGAAGATTCTCAACGATAGGCTGGAAAATGCTATCGAGGAAGTCAGAAATGTGTTCAGTAGGACAGGAACAGGCTGAGACAATAGGTCTGCCAGGGTTTTCAATCTTATGAATTTTGGGGAGCATGTAGAATACAGGCTTGCCCAAAGAGCTGTCATGAATCCTAAGACGAGAAGCTTCGGGAGGAAGAGCATTACTAGTGATGAGCTGTTTAATAGTGCTGTGTACAATGCGATTGTTAGAGACAGTTGCATCGCTGGTCCTCGTCCTGTAAAAAGAGCCATTGGTCAACTGGTTATTACCTTCACTTAGGTATAAGTCCTCCCTTGTCAGCCGGTTTGATGACAATGTCGTCTCTGCGGCGAAGAAGGGAGAGAGCGCAGGACTCTGCCGAAGTGAGATTGGAATAATGCAATCTACGAGGGCGGAGCTGCTGAATGTCATGGATGGTGTTCTTGATATACAGGTCCAGGGCATGAGAGGCCCCAGGTTTAGGTGTAAAGGGGGGTTTAGTAGAGTCTGGAAAGCGTGCGAAGATGTCTGATTCAGCCTGAGTCTGCGGAGTGCTGTCTTCCTTTCTAAAATGGAACTTCAGCCTCATGCGACGGTGAAACCGATGAACATCCTGGAGGAGATTGTATTGGTCTAGGGTCGGACGAAGAGGAACAAATTTTAGGCCCTTACTAAGAACAGAGCGCTCTCCCTCAGAGAGGGGTAGATCTGGGGGGATGCAGACTACCTGAGTGCATGATGGAGTGGAGGATGGAGGGGTAGCTTTGGGGGTAGGGATGAGATGGGATAGTTTATGGTGTTTGGACGTGGAAAGGAATTCATGCAGCTGCCGGTTCAGTGTGTGGATAGTGGTGCGTATCATAGAATAGAAAGGGAAGTTGTAGGAGGTGAGACAACGTAAGTGAAGCAGAAGTTGGGTCTGTTGGGCACTGAGGTCTGATAAAAGGCGGGAGTGACTGGCGGCCACTACGCGCATACGTTGAAAGCCACATCTGGTCTCAATTCGTTGTAGGAGACGTTGTTCCCTAGGATTGAGTATACCAGCAGATGGATGAAAATTGGAAGAGAATCCATTAGGAAGAATTTTGTGGTGGAGGCAGGTGTGAATAAAGTGGAGATGAGAAGAGAATCTAGTTTTCTTGAAAGTAACGAACGCAAAGTCAATAGCGGCACGGGATATATCAAGAGGTAGGGAGCTGAAGCTGATGGTAACCGACACACGGAGAGAGTTGATAAAATATTTAAGAGAGGGCATAGTGGGGAAAAGTAAAACGTCCAGAAAATAAAAAACGTAAAAAAATAAAATAAATAACCTAGGCTATAAAACGCTAAATGAAAAATGGAGACTAATGAAACAATAGGCTAAATAAATAAATAGGGTAGAGATACGGTGTGAAGGAAGAGTAGGGAAATAGACAGAGATACGAGATAACAGAGATACGGTGCAGTCAAAAAAATATATACAAAAAATCGAGGAAGTTGAGGGGAACTGCGGTAAGACGTGGAGTACAATGGGTGGGTTTGAAAAAAAAATCGAAAAAAGGTGATTCGTCTTACGAGGACAAAAGACAAAGAAAGTAGTCTACGTTACGGCCACAAGGCCTTCGTCAGGAAAAGAAAGAAAGTGAAGGCTAGACAGGAGACATAAGAACTTAAAGAAATATAAAAATAAATAAAAATAATAATAATAATAAAAATAAAATCTAGGTACTTCCCTGAAGGCGAAGCATGGCTGAAAAGGAAGTGACTTCTGACCCGGAAGTACACAATACATACTAAGAAGCTAAAAACTAAAAAACGAAACTGAACAAAAAACTACCCAAATATAATAAAAGTGGGGACTGGAAATAGAAGAGGACAGAATAAGTAGGAGATAAATGAATATGAAATAAAAAATCAAGACAAATTAGAAAACATGTACATCCATACATATTATGGAGGATGGCATAAAAATAGAAGAATAGGATAAGAGTGGAAAGAGTCCAAATAGAGCAAGAGAGGAAAGGGTGACCTCAGACAAAGGTGTGGAAAGTGTTGAGACCGGCTGGTTTTAGACACCCCATGCGGTGGATAAGACGGTTCTCAAGCTGTTCTCGGCTGGCAGTGTCAGAGGAGCAGGATCGGATCGCAGTGACCTGGATGTCGATGGGACCCTGGTGGTCAGGACTATTGAAGTGTGTGGCAACTGGTGTGGACTTTTGCTGAGAGATGTCATTTAAGTGCTGGCTGAATCTGTCCCCAAGTCGTTTGCCTGTTTGGCCAATATAGGTTTTGCAGCAACGTTTACATATGATCGTATAAATGACATTACGCGATTCACACGTGAAGCTACTAGTGATGGTGTACGTAGCCTTAGGAAAGGACACCTTCTGGGTTGAGATGACATACTTGCACGTGTTGCATCGTGTCCGACCACAGGGTAGTGTGCCAAAGTGAGTGGCATTCTCCTTTGGGAGACGGCTGTGAACAAGAAGATCCTTCAAGTTCTTGTCGCGTCTATATGCCACCAAAGGTGCTTCACCGAATACTGCTTGGGTCGCAGGCTCTGCTTGGAGGATAGGGAGGTGGCGGAAAAGGATCCGTTGGACAGCAGTGCTGTGAGGGTGATGGGTCAAGATTAATTTGACTCTATCTGAAGTGGATTTATAGTGAGGTATGAGGGCCTCCTGACGAGAGATGGGGAGCACACGTTGGAGAGCAGAGGTGAGAACATATTCCGGATAAAGTCTGCTACGGAAGAAATCCAACATCTCATTTGCTCGGAAGTGGAAGTCATCGTCGTCTTGGCACAAACGGCGGAGGTGGAGAAGTTGTAAAAAAGGAAGTGAGTCACGACAGGCCCGAGGATGAGAAGAGGTATACAGGAGGTAGCTGTGGGCATCTGTCGGCTTGTAGTATACTGAGGTATTAAGGCCGGAGGGCGTGATAGAAATAGTAATGTCAAGGAAGTTGACAGATACTGTGGAGACAAGGGAGGTGAACTTGATGGTGGGGTGAAAGTGGTTGACAAAGTCGATGAAGCGATATAAATCAGTCTCAGACATATCTGTGAGACCTATGCCATCATCGATATATCTGCGGTAAAACCCGGGGAAAGGACCGGAGTATTGTTGCCATATCTGATGCTCCATATGGCCCATGAACAGGCAGGCATAGCTAGGACCCATCTTCGTTCCCATGGCAACACCACTAATTTGGTCAAAAAACTGACCATTGAATTCAAAGGAATTCAGTTGAAGGACCAGTTCAGCAAGACGGAGAAGAGTGACAGTGGATATAGAAGGGCAAGTGCGTTGGTCAAGAAAAAAACCGAAGAGCTCGGAGACCATCAGAGTGGGGAATAGAGGTGTACAGAGAACAGACGTCTAACAAGAAAAGACGGTAGGAGCGGTCTGCTGAGAGTCGGATAGAGGAGAAAGTTGTAAGAGCATGATTGGTGTCTTTGACAAAGGAGGGAAGATTCTCAACGATAGGCTGGAAAATGCTATCGAGGAAGTCAGAAATGTGTTCAGTAGGACAGGAACAGGCTGAGACAATAGGTCTGCCAGGGTTTTCAATCTTATGAATTTTGGGGAGCATGTAGAATACAGGCTTGCCCAAAGAGCTGTCATGAATCCTAAGACGAGAAGCTTCGGGAGGAAGAGCATTACTAGTGATGAGCTGTTTAATAGTGTTGTGTACAATGCGATTGTTAGAGACAGTCGCATCGCTGGTCCTGGGCCTGTAAAAAGAGCCATTGGTCAACTGGTTATTACCTTCACTTAGGTATAAGTCCTTCTGCCAGACGACAATGGCTCCTCCCTTGTCAGCCGGTTTGATGACAATGTCGTCTCTGCGGCGAAGAAGGGAGAGAGCGCAGGACTCTGCCGAAGTGAGACTGGAATAATGCAATCTACGAGGGCGGAGCTGCTGAATGTCATGGATGGTGTTCTTGATATACAGGTCCAGGGCATGAGAGGCCCCAGGTTTAGGTGTAAAGGGAGGTTAGTAGAGTCCGGAAAGCGTGCGAAGATGTCGGATTCAGCCTGAGACTGCGGAGTGCTGTCTTCCTTTCTAAAATGGAACTTCAGCCTCATGCGACGGTGAAACCGATGAACATCCTGGAGGAGATTGTATTGGTCTAGGGTCGGACGAAGAGGAACAAATTTTAGGCCCTTACTAAGAACAGAGCGCTCTCCCTCAGAGAGGGGTAGATCTGGGGGGATGCAGACTACCTGAGTGCATGATGGAGTGGAGGATGGAGGGGTAGCTTTGGGGGTAGGGATGAGATGGGATAGTTTATGGTGTTTGGACGTGGAAAGGAATTCATGCAGCTGCCGGTTCAGTGTGTGGATAGTGGTGCGTATCATAGAATAGAAAGGGAAGTTGTAGGAGGTGAGACAACGTAAGTGAAGCAGAAGTTGGGTCTGTTGGGCACTGAGGTCTGATAAAAGGCGGGAGTGACTGGCGGCCACTACTCGCATACGTTGAAAGCCACATCTGGTCTCAATTCGTTGTAGGAGACGTTGTTCCCTAGGATTGAGTATACCAGCAGATGGATGAAAATTGGAAGAGAATCCATTAGGAAGAATTTTGTGGTGGAGGCAGGTGTGAATAAAGTGGAGATGAGAAGAGAATCTAGTTTTCTTGAAAGTAACGAACGCAAAGTCAATAGCGGCACGGGATATATCAAGAGGTAGGGAGCTGAAGCTGGTGGTAACCGACACACGGAGAGAGTTGATAAAATATTTAAGAGAGGGCATAGTGGGGAAAAGTAAAACGTCCAGAAAATAAAAAACGTAAAAAATAAAATAAATAACCTAGGCTATAAAACGCTAAATGAAAAATGGAGACTAATGAAACAATAGGCTAAATAAATAAATAGGGTAGAGATACGGTGTGAAGGAAGAGTAGGGAAATAGATAGAGATACGAGATAACAGAGATACGGTGCAGTCAAAAAAATATATACAAAAAATCGAGGAAGTTGAGGGGAACTGCGGTAAGACGTGGAGTACAATGGGTGGGTTTGAAAAAAAATCGAAAAAAGGTGATTCGTCTTACGAGGACAAAAGACAAAGAAAGTAGTCTACGTTACGGCCACAAGGCCTTCGTCAGGAAAAGAAAGAAAGTGAAGGCTAGACAGGAGACATAAGAACTTAAAGAAATATAAAAATAAATAAAAATAATAATAATAATAAAAATAAAATCTATGTACTTCCCTGAAGGCGAAGCATGGCTGAAAAGGAAGTGACTTCTGACCCCGGAAGTACACAATACATACTAAGAAGCTAAAAACTAAAAAACGAAACTGAACAAAAAACTACCCAAATATAATAAAAGTGGGGACTGGAAATAGAAGAGGACAGAATAAGTAGGAGATAAATGAATATGAAATAAAAAATCAAGACAAATTAGAAAACATGTACATCCATACATATTATGGAGGATGGCATAAAAATAGAAGAATATGATAAGAGTGGAAAGAGTCCAAATAGAGCAAGAGAGGAAAGGGTGACCTCAGACAAAGGTGTGGAAAGTGTTGAGACCCGCTGGTTTTAGACACCCCATGCGGTGGATAAGACGGTTCTCAAGCTGTTCTCGGCTGGCAGTGTCAGAGGAGCAGGATCGGATCGCAGTGACCTGGATGTCGATGGGACCCTGGTGGTCAGGACTATTGAAGTGTGTGGCAACTGGTGTGGACTTTTGCTGAGAGATGTCATTTAAGTGCTGGCTGAATCTGTCCCCAAGTCGTTTGCCTGTTTGGCCAATATAGGTTTTGCAGCAACGTTTACATATGATCGTATAAATGACATTACGCGATTCACACGTGAAGCTACTAGTGATGGTGTACGTAGCCTTAGGAAAGGACACCTTCTGGGTTGAGATGACATACTTGCACGTGTTGCATCGTGTCCGACCACAGGGTAGTGTGCCAAAGTGAGTGGCATTCTCATTTGGGAGACGGCTGTGAACAAGAAGATCCTTCAAGTTCTTGTCGCGTCTATATGCCACCAAAGGTGCTTCACCGAATACTGCTTGGGTCGCAGGCTCTGCTTGGAGGATAGGGAGGTGGCGGAAAAGGATCCGTTGGACAGCAGTGCTGTGAGGGTGATGGGTCAAGATTAATTTGACTCTATCTGAAGTGGATTTATAGTGAGGTATGAGGGCCTCCTGACGAGAGATGGGGAGCACACGTTGGAGAGCAGAGGTGAGAACATATTCGTTAAGATAGAAGAGTATAGAAAAATGGTTTAGGAAATTTGATTAATCTGAGTAATGGGCTATGTGTTCTAAAGATGGGAGATAAAAAAACCAGCATACATGTACCTGGATGATAAGGGAGAGAATTTATTTTAGACTTAAATATTTCATAGGTGTAAACAGTTATGGTTTGAGAAATTTACATAGCAGGACGATTTTAGTAGGCATTAAGAAGGAAAAGTAACAATTTAGTCAAAACTTCAAAGGGAGACAACAATTAACTTACGCCCCTTACAGGTTTTGTAAGTTGGGAACAGGAACGAACGCACGAGAAAAAAATGAGTAAACAGTTATTGAGAACAGCTCATTAAGTTGCCTGAGTAGAAAATAAGTTGAGCGTGGCGGACCAATCAGATGATTCGAAAACAAGATCGGATTATGAGACAATGAATTGAAGGACAAAAGAAATTTGTCCTGCCTGAAACTTTGAAGTTTAAAGACATGTAATTTACTGGCTCTCAAGAAACGAACCTGTGGGTGACAGTTGTTCGTGATGAATCAAGTAGATAGCTATAGTCTAAATTAGCAGTAGCAATTCGAGGATAATAGAATGAACTGTGTTATAAGTCTAGGGCTAGAGTAGAGATGATAGTAGGGAAGTGATAAGTAATGGAATTCTGCTTGATTGTAAGATTGACTTTTGACTTTTATTATCTTATGCATAACCCAAGATGAAAAGAAGAACCTAATGCAGATGTTTAGTCAACCTGGTATCTGAAGACAATGACGCTCAACTTTAAGGGAACTGTCGACAAGAAAGAACATTGAAGACGAACTTTATTATGTCTAAATTATATTAATAGTGAGAGGTTTTTTCAGAAATACTGTCTATAAATTACTAGAGGGTAATGCTGCTCATATTTGAGGGAGCAACATAGAGAAAACATTACAGTGAAATGCTCGGCTAAGACAAAGTGGTTAACTTTGGTCGAGTAAGTGCACGGGAAATGCAAATATGTCTGGTATATACAGTAAGAGAAGCATTTCCACAACCAAGAGTAAATAAGCAAGGGTTTTGAACTACACTGACAAAACATTGACGGAGATCATACGCTCTCTCATGTCAGCGTAAGTATCGAGGCTGCCACAGGAAAATTTGACATTGGTTGATAATTATTTTTTGCAGGTATAAATTTTGATATAAGAATGATGTACTTGAGGGAGACAAAGTTGACGAAGTTGGGATAGAAGAGAATTAAGTATACGAGGATTTTGAGAGACTATTGTAAACAATCCTGAGAGAAATAGGTCAGGAAAAGAGAAAGAATTTAGGCAAGCCATGTACATAAACTAGTATAAGAGCTCACGGGAGATGCAAAATAAATACTCTGAAATAGTTGATGAAACAGTAGTTAGCCTAATGACTTTTGATTGGAAGGAATTTGGTCTGATGAATTATTGATGGAAGTTCATGGATCTTATCTTATGTAAATAAAATTGTTTTATGTCGAATTACCTCACTTCAGTTGCCTTGATATGTGTAAGGTTGAAGAGTAGAAGTATGAGAAAGGGTTAAGCACAAATACTCAAGGAAGTAAAACCAATAATACGAATCAGTCGCTAAATAACAACAAGGAGGGAAGAACGAAGCCTGGTAATAAGAAATGACGAACCATATCTCATCCAAGAATCTTCAACTCTGGCGGTGATGGCCAGTAAAAGAGATAGCTCTCACTTGGAAGATAGGTCAAGGAAAGAAATGTGACCGCTTAAAGAGAAAACATAATAACTAGGCCTGCCTTCAGTCCACCTAGTTATTTAGAAAAAGACGACCGCACTGTCACAATTAATCATTGCTTAATTTTTCACAACCGTTGTAGGTAGATTCTAGAATTAACATGCTCAGTAAAGGCAGCATTGTTTTCGCTCATCTGAATGTCTTGTTAAGACTCCATTGAGGTAGAAGACCGATTACTCTTCTACTTACAAATCTGCCAAGAGTAATCGTGTGCGAATGTAGACTCCTATGAAGCCCATATTATATACTCTTGAGTTTTGGCCTCTTTTGATCACTACTGCAAAGCAGGGGGGACAATACCGTCACCATTAGCCGACTTGCTCCGGGATTATAGAACTTGTCTAGTTATTCCAGTAGACGTGACTGGCATACATTTTAGATTTACAGAAAGAATAGTATCAGAGTGTGTTACGGTAAGACTGAGCATACATTGCATTCATAAATAACAGTAACAGTAACTTCTTAAAGAATAATCGAATAATCAGTTAGAGAAACAAATATTTATGTAACTAAAGTTAAAGTTAATGAAATAAGAAGTTCACTTGGTGTGGCTAATTAAGTGTTGTAAACTCGTAGTTTTACTAGTTAGTAGCTGTTGTAATCTTGTGTAGCTTTGTAAACAGACTTTTTGCTAAGAATGGCAGAATCCCAAAACCTCCACACTTTTTATCTGAATGTCGCGAAGGAACTGGGCTTGACCGGACCAACTCTGACATATTTTGAGCTTAGTTCGGTTAAAGCCAAATAGGAGAAAGCAGACAAAGAGGCTGAAAGGGAAGAGAAAGTCGCGGAACGCCAGGAAAGAAAACTGGCCAGAGCGCACGAAAAGGCCCAAGCCGAAGAAAAGGCTGAAAAGCAAACCACTCACGAAGCCGCGGAGAGAGTAAATGAGAGACATTCCAAGAAAAGAAGGAACAGGCCGAGAGGGCATTCCAAGAAAAGAAGGAACAGGCCGAAAGAGCCGAAAAGGATGCTGACAGAGCCCATGTCATTAGATTGACTGAATTGGAGATCGAAGGCAGAAGGGTGGATTCTAGTTCTAACAATGGCGGGCCTGGCAGTTCTCAAAGTAGCGATGAAGGAAACACGTCTAATGCCGTGACGCCTAGTGCAGTATCCTTCCAATTAGATGTCTATTTTGAGGCTTCAGAGAAAACAGACATCTATTTCCCTAGGTTTAAATCATTAGCAGCTACATATGGCTTGGAGAGATACAACATGACGCTATACCAGAGACTCACAGGATCTGCTTACGATGTGTTTCTCAAAATGCCCACGGAAGAACAGAACAACTACGACATGTTGAAGAAGGCACTGCTTCAACGTTTTATGCTTAATGCAGAGACTTTGCTTAGTAAGTTCCATGATGGTAAAGTGCAAAAGGAAGAATCTTTTAGACAATTCGCTACCAGGCTAGAAACGTACTTGGAGAAGTGGGGATCCCTCAGCATCTTCGATGAATCTTTTGAGGTGTTGAAGGAGATGAATCTCGTGGAGCAGTTCAAGGACTCGCTCACCCCTGACATGAAAAGAATCCTGGCGGAGCACGGGGCCGAAACTCTTGATCAGGTGGTACTGTTTGCTGATCGGTATTAGAGAGCTCAGTTGGAAGGGAATTCGTCCAAAAAGCGACACCACGATAGTAACCCCAAACAAAAGGATCACGTAGATGATAACTCCAAAAGCGCGGACAACACATTACACAAAGCCGCACAGCAACAACCACCACAAGAACACTAGAGGCAGACATAGAGGAATTCAGCCCAGTGAACTAGGGACTACATCTTATGGAACTTGGAACACAAGAAGTATAAATGGAAAAGAAGAGGAGCTGGTGGAAGAGATGAGGAAAGCAAAACTAGAAATCCTTGCTATAACGGAAACAAAGAAAACATACCAAGGAGTCATGGATCTCGATGGCAACACGCTGCTCTACAGCCGTGTACCCACATCTGAAAGAGCTAAAGAGTGTGTGGCTTGAATTGTGGTCAAAAACCAAAAAGATAGTATCAAGGGATGGAACTTTGTCTCGGAGCTTATTAAGGTTGTAAAACTGAAAGAAGGAGAAACCAGAGTCAATTTGGTCATAGTATATGGGCCAAATGAGGATGAGAGAGCAGATTTCACTAAGAATTCTTCTAAATGCTTCAAAGGACAGTGGATGACTGCCCAGATGAAATTATCATGCTCGGAGATTTCAGTGCCAGATTTGGAAATGACCATGTTAGATGGGGTGGAGTTATCGGAAGATATGGAGAAGATGCTCTCAATGACAATGGAAAGCGACTCCTTAGATTCTGCAGTGAGCAGAATCTGATTATTACATACACACAGTTCTCCCATAAGCGCATACATGCATACACTAGATATGAACCAACAAAGAATGAGAAGTCAGTGATCGACTATGCCATAGTTAGGAAGAACTCATTCAAATATGTCAGTGATGCTAGAGTCTGGAGGGGGCAAGAGATTGGAAGATATCATTACCTGCTTACAATCAAAAGAACAACTGAAAGAGTTGCTCAGCCTAGGAACTGCCCAACATCACGCAAGAAACCAAGTAAACAAACGAAAGAAATGAGCATTTAGACCTACAAGCTGAGAGAGCCAGAAATTAAGACCAGATATCACGGGCTTATGCTACAGCAGTGAGAAACGCAGAAGAACAACCTGATGACATGGAAACCCTCTGACTTAAATTCAAGGACATCATAAAGACAGCGGCTGCAGAAGCCTGTGGTGAAGTCCGACTTGGGAACAAGAGAAAGAGGACACCTTGGTGGACGGAGAAAGTCAAAGAGAAAATAAGGGAGACGAAAATGTCATGGAAAGAATACTAAGGAGCTAAAAACACAACAGGACAAATGGAGAAATATAGAGAATATGTCACACTCAGAACAGAAGCAAAGAACAAGGTGCTAGCAGCAAAACAGAAGCCCCGGGAAGAATTTGGAGAAAAGCTAGAAAAAGATGCGCAAGAAAACCAGAAATTGTTCTTTGACCCTAAAGAACACGAGGAAGGAAAAACAATGCACTGTCAACTGTATAAAGAAAAAGCAAGCCAAATTGCTTACTGCCCCGAAGAAAGTAATGAAAAGATTGAAAGAATATTTCACATAACTCCTGGATGGTGAGCATGGTGAAGCATCAGAAATGATAACCACTAGCAGAGAAGAGAAACCCTATGATGGTGAAGACGACATAAAGATGGAAGAACTGAAGGCAGCACTGGAGAAAATCAAGATGGGAAAAGCAGCAGGGCATGATGGTATAACACCAGAAATGGTTAAGTACATGGGAGCATCAGGTGACCTATTACTCTTAAGGGTCCTACGGGCTGCGTGGTGCAAAAAGTCCAAACCAAATGATTGGGAGATTGCCATCATAACACCAATTTTCAAAAAGGGTGAAAATCGACAATGTGCAAAGCATAGAGGCATATCCCTTCTTAGTGTCCATGGTAAAATCTACTCCACAATCCTAAAGCAGAGACTCCGATGCCTAGCTGAGCCACCATTGGATGAGGTCCAGTGCGGATTCCGATCAAACCGAAGTACTCAAGACCTAATCTTCACACACAGACAGCTGGATGAAAAGGCCCAAGAGTATAAGAGTAAGAGCCATCTTTGTTCCATAGATCTGGAAAAGGGGTTTGACAGCGTCCCATGGGGCAAACTTTGGGACTGTTTGGCAAGGAAGAACATTCCAGCACCTCTGATTCATGCTATACAGAGCTTCTACAAGTCTTGCAGAAATTGCGTGAGGACAGCAAACCATAAATCAGAAGAGTTCAGGGCCACCACTGGTGTAAGACAAGGTGATATCATGTCACCTTATCTTTTCATACTCCTCATGGACGATGTCATCAAGGCATGTAAGGAGAGAACAAGAAAATATGTAGTGGGTTACTGGAAGATGAGACAGGTCTTTATTTCAGGGCTGGCATTTGCTGATGATATTGCCCTGATTGCTAAATCAGAGGCACATCTCCAATCCAACCTACAAGTCTGGAAGGAAGAGCTGGAGAAGAGAGGGATAGTCATAAGCAGCTCTAAAACAACATCCACGGTGATATCACGAGAAGAGAAATGACAAAATATTAAGCTGGGTGAACAGGTCTTGGAGCAGGTCGACCACTTTAAATACCTCGGAGCTGTTATAGACCGAAAAGGAGGCATCTGTTAAAGATAAAATTCATATATTATATTATGTAATTACATGCTAGCACATGTTCATTTATTTGAGGATTTGTGTTCGCCTGTAGGAAAACAACTTGTCCACGGTTGTTCACTTGTGTTGAACGATGGTCACTAATGACGTAACGTATCACGTGTTTTGGGTGTTAACTATTAATCATATGGGCCTTTCGATTTTGTTCCCTGGTCGGGTGTGGTCGTATTTTTCGAGCTGCAGGTTTATGGAGAGTGTTTAATATTATATTGTGGCATTAATATATTTGTGAGGGCCGCCACCTAATCAAGGATATAAGAAATGGTTTCCGAGCTTAATGAAAAGTCTCGCGCAATGGATTATTCCCATAAGGAGTAATCTCACATTTTGAAGCAACTATTATTGTCTGCCATAAGTGACGTCTGCCATATTACTTCGGTATCGCGGATTTTAGTACAACGGCCAGAATTAAAGGTAATTGTGAGAAGTGTTATATTAATTGGCTCCTGCCATTATTCATGAACCTGCCCAGCGCTTTATAAAGCCTCCTATCGACAGACCAAGTTTTTGCAACGACCAGTATCCTATGAAATGTACTTTGATGTTCTGATGGACTTAATGTTTTGTCAAGAAGATTGCGTGTAATAAACGTTAACCATGTTTCGTGGACCTGTTAACCTACCGGTTTATGCTGTTTTCCATGCCAGTAAAAGTCCTAAACGAACGCCCACCATCATTTGAGTTCATAGCATGATGTGCTCTGCATTCCAGTCGTAACAGCATCAAAGAAGAATTGGCCACTACAAAAACAACAGCTGGGATACTTTTTCAGGCAATAAATCGAGGATTCCTCAGCAAGAGAGAGGTTGGTAAGAAAACGAAGATAGCTGTATTCCGCTCCTTCTATGTCCCAACCTTGACATATGGATGCGAGTCATGGGCAAAGACTACAACACACAAAAGTCAGGTCTAAACCTCAGAAATGAAGATTCTGAGGAAGGTGAATGAAGTAATAAGAAGAGTCATAGTACGCAACCAGACTATATGTCAAGGTCTAAAATCCCACATCTTGCAGGCCCAAGTAGAATAGTCCCAACTAAGATGCTTTAGCCATGTCTGCGGAATGGGAGAAGATCGGCTACCACGACAAGCATGGGAGACAAAGAGCCAGGGATCCAGACCCCCAGGACGACCCAGAGTCCGCTGGGAGGACAACATTAGACAACCTTTACAGGACTGATGACTAGAATGGAACCAGGCCAGGAGGAAGACAGCAGATAGGATAGTCTGGTGCTCTCTCTTCCAAACCTCTACACCTCACGGTAGAAGGGGAACGACTCAGTAAGTAAGTAAGTAAATGTCTATGTTAACATATTCACTTTAAAATTTATGAAAGTTTCACACTATTCCATTAGTGTAAATGTAAATGAAAATACATTCAATTAATATTGTATATACTTTTAAATTAGTGGAATTGTAAATATAAACATATTCTATCGGTACTATTAACCTTTTCATTTAAATGTAAAGTAACTATAAATGCTATTAAATTTAAATGTAAATAAAGTTTTATCCCGAGGGATTAAATTTAATTCTCATCGAGGGTAAATTCTGAGTTAAGTGGAATGGTAGAATAGGAGAAATGAGACACACACGTATGTGTCAGGAAACGTAATACTCATGAGAGCGTATCGTTTCTATTCTTTATCATAGTTATTGGTAGTACCAGAAGAAAGTACTATCTCTGTAACAAGAAGGGACAAGTGGCCTACGCTTTAAGACGAGGGACCAACTTTCGTAGACCCTCCCTGACATTTCTGGGAAACGAGCTACACACGACAACCTTGACCAGCGACGGGTGTGAGCTGTGTAAATAAAAAACCATCAGAAGGAGCAGAACTGTCGGTGGCAGCCAAGTTCAATATATATGCTGCCACTTGGGCTTCCTGTAAAAATTTACATCCCATCACGACCGTGATGATAATTTTTTCTTGATCTATAACTATTCAATTTATTTTTCAAACTTTTAACATTTAAGTGATTATTAAATTTTGTTATTTGTAATTTTACGAATTTAACTTCGATTTAATCCATGTAATTATTTTGAAAATGGTTTGACAAAGTTACCAACGTGGAACTGACGACACGAAAAAGACAAGTGCCAGTTGAACAAGAGATGAGAAGAAGACAATGGCGATGGAAAGGACACACACTGAGGAAACCTGTTGATATCATTACAAGGCAGTCATTGTTCCGAAATCCCCAATGCAAAAGAGGCAGAGTTAGAACAAGAAGCACATGGAGAAGAGAGCTGGAAACAAAGGTGAAAATGATGAGAACGTGGAAAGAACTTGAGATGATGGCAAGTGACAGGAGGACTTGGCATGTGTTTGTTGAAGGCCCATGCTCCTTTGGGATTGGGGGTTATGAATGAATGAATGAATCCTTTTAAATGTACTGCATGTTTGTCTAAGTCAATTTACTATACACTCTTAACAGAGCTAAACCAGAATAATAAAAATTATCCTGAGTAAATCAGAGGTTGGGGCTTAATGTGCTAAGATTAATCAGTGCTCAATTCTTCACAGAAGTTGTCGGTAGATTCTAGAATTAACGTGCTCAGCAAAAGCAGATTATTTTCGCTTATCTGAAAGTCTTGTTAATACTCCGTTGAGATAGAAGCGTCATTACTCTTCTATTTACAAATCTACCAAGAGTACTCTTGTGCGGCGGTAGACACCTTTGAAGCCCATATTAGAAACTGAGTTTTGGCCACTGTTGGACCACTAATGCAAAGCAGGTGAGGCAATACCGTAACTACCACCAACCGTAACCCTAAACCTAACCCCGACCCTAACACTAAATGGTACCAAAATACACATATTATACATACCCGACGGCACTGAAGGTAAAGATTGCCCTACAAATTCAGAATCCAACACTATTCATTCACGTGGCAAGGTCCGAGCTATCTGCTTGTGACGATTTCTAAAATGCAGTATTGTATGTCTAAATGTTCTTAGTTATATCGTGGCTCTCTGCCCACGCTTCCTGCATTGCGTTCCGGCATATCTTCCAATCACGTGAATGTTATCCACCTCTAAACTTCTAAGCCAATAATAGTTGAAAATTTGTTATGGCAACGTTCATGATTAAATATATTTCACGACTCATGTGTTTGAAAAATTTAAACAACTACTTTCCAAACATGGACTTGAGCCATCCGTCTATTCTTGGTAATGTGTTGTCAAAGCTTTCTTATATCACGCTTCGCGCTCATTCTTCAAAATGTCTTTCAAGTTTGCGTGCATCTGTAATCACATATCCCAATTAATTAAGAAGTCTTTATCAGACTCTGCTAATCTCTTGTACCACAGTACTTATCGCAATCCGACTGTCTGTCTAGACAAATCACCGTCTATACAGTACATCCAATATTGCAAGTCCATTCTGCTGTCGAATCGGAAGAGATTACACAATCTTGAACAAGAACTTTATGCTGGCTTTCACCTGGAATCAGTGTGGTATTATCACGTTTAGTGTTTTTAATTAATCTCTCAGGGATGGGCGATTGTCTGTCCTTAGCAGACATCGAAGCGTGAAACGTGAACATTGATAACAAGAAAGAAGGATACCATTTCTGATTAGAGTAGGAGCACAAATTTATGTGCGTAAAATATGCCAATATAATAGACAATACAGGCGATAAGAGGAAATCACGAAAAAGCAAATGGGCCGTTCTGTCACACATCGTCGAGCTATTGGAGTACTTGGTAATTTTTGGAGAGTGATTGAAAATGTTTCTCTTCTTTCCTGATTTCTTAGATATCCGATATTATACCCATTGGCTATGGCTATGTGCAGTTGTGAATTTCTTGAGTGTAAATTTTGTTTAGGCTAACAGAAGATGGTGATCTGATAGGCCTACCACATCTGCTCCTCTATATAATTTTATATTGGGTAATGATGACCTAAACTTTTTATTTATGCATATGTGACAAATCTGATTCTCAGATTCTGTGGTCTGGAGATGTCCATGTTGCTTTATGTAGAATTTTATGTGGAAATACAGTTCCTTCTACAACCAGATGTTTTAAGCACTTCTTCTTTGATCCTTAACCGCCGGCCGTCAAAGCAGTCAGTAGCTATCACGCCTAGTGGTGCCTTGTAGGGCAACAACAAATTGATTCCACTTTGCTCGATCGGTGGCCATCCTTCGTACAGTGCCCCAACTCTGGTTCATTCTTTGCATCTGAGCCTGAACAGTCCTCCGCCAGGTTGTTTTTGGTCGACCTTTCTTTCGTTTTTCTTCAGTTGTCCAAAGCATAGCTGTTCTTGTGATGGCATCGGGGTCTCTTCTGAGGACATGGCCAACCCAGCTCCAGCGTCTGCCAGCTATGATGGTGTGCATGTCCTCTTGCTTGCTCCGAGTAAGCAGATCTTGGTTGGTGATGGTATTCGGCCAAAAGATGCGGGGAATTTTTCTTAGGCATGTTGTGTGAAAAGAGGACAATTTCGACATTTCATTCTCCAGCATTCCGCACCATAGAGAAGCACAGAAAGCACACAGCTCTGATTTAATTTTAATTTTTTGCTTGTGCTGTACTGGGAGGACTTCCAGATGTTTTTAGGCTAAAAAAGGCAATTCTTGCCTTATTCATTCTGATGTTGATGTCTTTGCCTGCCCCGCCGTCTGGTGTTACTATGCATCCTAGGTATGTGAAGGTGTCTGTCTGTACCAGTTGCTGATTCCTTACTGATATGGATTCAGGGTTGCTCACATTGAGCGTCATGACCTCTGACTTCTTTAAATTGATGTTCAAGCCCACCTGATGGCTATACTTATTAAGCCTATCCGTTTTTTACTGGATGTGTTGATGTGAATGTGCTAGTAGTGCAATGTCATCTGCATGTTCCAGATCTTCTAATGTAGAAAATGGAGTCCATTTTATTCCTCTTGGACTGCCCTCTGTTGTCTGCCGCATCACCCAGTCTATGACTTTTAAAAATAGAGTGGTTGATAAGGGGCATCCCTGTCGTACTCCTGTCTTCACCTCAGAGGTTATGTTGCTCTGCCCAACACTACATGTAAGGTTGGCATAGAGGCTTTTTATAATTGACACTGTGCAGCTTGGAATGCAATAAGCCCTCAGTATTTTCCATAAACTGTCCCTATATATGCTGTCAAAAGCCTTTTTAAAATCAACGAAATTAATGTACAGCTGTCTTTTCCATTCTGGGCGCTGCTCTATAATGTTCATGAGAGTGAATATATGATCCACACATCTTCTGTTCTTTCTAAATCCTGCTTGTTCTTTCCTCAGTTTGTGGTCTACTGCTTTTGAAATTCTCTGTATAATTATAGTGCCTAATATTTTTCTGGGAACTGAGAGAAGAGTGATTCCTCTCCAATTATTGCAGTCTGCAAGATCTCCCTTCTTGGGCAATTTGACAATTATTCCTTTGTTCCACTCTGATTGTGTTGTCCCTGTTTTCCAGACTTGTGCAAATAATGTTTCTAATAGTTCTGCTGCTAGCTCAGGGTCTGTCTTAAATAGCTCTGCGTTTAAGTTATCAATGTCGGGAGCTTTTCCGTTCTTTAACCCTTTGATTGCTGTGATGATTTCTTCTTTTCGTGGAATATCTGTATTAACATTTAGATAGTTTTCAGCCTCAGGAACATTCAGTTGTGTCTCTGGTGGTTCCTTGTTCAGATTTTCTCTCAAGTGCTCTGCCCATTTTGTTTCCTGTCCCTCTGCTGTCGTGATGAGATTTACTTGCTTATCTCTTACTAATGTAATATTGTTTGCACCTCGTTTTCCGCTGATGAATTTAGTTATTTTGTATACTGTGCTTTGTTCATTTCTCAGTGCTGCCTCTCTGCCTGTCTTGCAAGATCGTCTAGGAAATTCCTTTTATTGGCTCGGGTTTGGCGTTTATTTTCCTTGTCCAGCTGACTGTACTGTTCGCTTTATTGTTGCTTTAACCTGGGGGACTTCGCTTCTGTATTCTTTCTTTTCATTACCTTTCTCAGTGTTAGGTTGTTTAATGCTTCTGGTGTTATCCAGTATTGCTTCTTCCTTTCCTGGAATCCATGATTTGCTGCTTTCCTTACATATTGCTGAAATGGTGTTGAATTTCTGGTCTATGTCTTTTCCTGACTTTTGGCTAATTGATATCGTTTCTTTATGTCAGCCGCAAAAGCTTTTCTGGTAAGAGGGTCCTTCAATTTGCTGATGTCAATCCTTTTCTGTGTAGTTACAGTTGGTTTAGCCCTTCTTAGTTTCACTTTCAGTTTTGCCACTACTAAATGGTGATCACCTCCCACATCTGCACCTCTTCTTACCTTCACATCTTGTAATGCATGTCTCCATCGACCGTTAATCATGATGTGACCTATCTGGTTTCTGTCCCGACCATTTGGTGATTCCCATGTTAATTTGTGAATTTCTTTATGTGGGAAAAGCGTTCCTCCAATGACCAAGTTGTTAATACTACAGAAACTTATTAGTTTATCGCCATTTTCGTTTGCTGTTCCGCTGACGCATTTCCTCTTTACTCTTTCATTATATGTATTGTGTGTACCAACTTTCGCATTGAGGTCTCCCATTACTATAATAAGATCATATCTAGGTGTGTCTTCCATTCCTTTCTGCAGTTGTTGATAGAATTCATACTTGGCCTCTTCATCTCTGTCATTTGTTGATGCGTACCATTGTATTATTGTAGTATTGGTGAATCTAACTCTCAATCTTAATCTTATCAGTGTGTTGTTGATGGGTTTCCATTCCAGTAATGTCCTTTCTATTCCTTTCTTTAGAATAATGGCTACACATTCATTGTTCTGTCCATCCTCTCTTCCAGAGTAAAGTTCTGTTTCTCCTGTTGCTGTTTTAACTTTTCCTGCCCCTGTCCATCTGCTCTCGCTTATCCCTAGAATGTGTAACCTATAGTTTCTCATTTCTGCCGTGACCTGTTTTATTTTACCCGTCTCATTCATTGTCCAGACATTCCAAAATCCTATTCTTCTATCATGTTTTGCGGTCAGGACGTCCGTTCTTATGTCAGTGGCTTCCTTTCGGCTCTCACCACTGACAGTCATTCGAGCCTCAAACTCCGGATGTCCGTCCCGCAGCAAAGTTTGTTCATTTGTTGTTGTTTCCGTAACTTCAATTTTTTTTACATAGACAGGTGTGTAAGCCCTATGCTAAAACCCCCAATCTTGAGGACCAGGGTGCCTGCTTCAGTCTGACCCCTGCCTTCGCAGACCTATCCAGCATGGTAGAACCTTCCAGGAGTAAAACTCCCGCTGGCATAGTTTTAAGCACAGACGTTTGTTAATAGTTAACCATTCTCGTTCATCGTGCCTAATCTATGTGATCTCATGATTTCTTCAAAGCCGGTGTTGTCTGTTCCTATTTTCTCATTAAGGTAATCCATAAAAATTGTGATGTTCTTTCATCTTTTTTTAAAATACATTTTGCAGTCTGGTGTAAAATGTGTCAGTGCATCGTCGGTATTGTGGTCGGCGGAATATTATGTCACTCGGAAAGGCCGAGATTAGCCGAACTGGTGGGTCATGTGACTACCGGAAGTCGGGGGAAATAGGCGCAAAGTTGGGTATTCAGAAACTAGCCTTCGTCCAGGAATGACGCATATTTCCCTTTTGCCAGCGAGATTGCTGTGTGATTCAAGTTATGGACTATTAATTGAGTGCTTGCCATATTTCGGTCCTGGTTGATAATTACGTTATAATTCTAGAGCAGTGTAGGGTCTAGAACATAATTTCTACAGACCGTAGTTTAATAAGATGTCAATGATTTGAGTGTGTCGTTGTCTCAGTTTCGCCGCTCAGGTGAGCGATATTCATTGGAGTGCTTTTTTATGTAATTCGTGCCTTCATGTATGGAGGTGATAGATTAAGCTGCTAAGGCAAGTTTACAGTGGTTATTTCATTATTGTATTTGATGCGTTTGTTGTCCGTGTGAGGCCGTATTGTGTGTATAAAGTATTAAAGGGAAGTTCCTGTTAAAGGTGTTATTTCTTATGTCAGCCATTGTGGTGTGGTTGTACCCTTGGAAGAACGAGCCTTTATTTATTATTATAAATCCACATTGCAGTGGTTCTTGACAGCTGGGGAGCTCTTGTTCGATCCTTTAAAGGTCGTGAGGCCAATATATTATAGTATAGAATGCTAATAGTTTCTATACATACAGAAGAGAAGTAGGTAGCAAAGCATTGTGTTCACTTCAGCGAGCTTTCGAGTGTTCACGGCAGTGTGTTTGCTTTTGGGCGTTAGACAGAGCAGTGAACTGTTTTCGGTCAGGTGGGACTCGTCGCTGTATTTTACCTAGTTTGAAAGAGGGCACTGTGACAGGTTAGCGTTGTAAATACAGCTAATACTTGACATTTTTTTGTGTTAGATGATGATTTGGAAAGGTCATGTTTGTGCTAGGTGTTGAGGATTGCTTCATGTCTGCAGCATGGCGCATTCCTCAAATGAATATATCTCCGCGACTGATGTCGATGATTGTTTCATGTCTACAGGCATTTGGATTTGTGCACGATCCGAATGACTGTATCATGGAACACCTCAAACAAATAGAGATATATCTCATCGACCGATGTCGATGATTGTTGCATGTGTGCGGGCATTTGAGTTTGGCCGACTCGAATTGCTGCACCATGGAACATCGCAATTGAATATAGTAACGACATAGTATGCATATCACTATGCATGACGCGTATGTCTTTGTAACGTCATTCGACTTGTGGGTTTTGATCCAAACGGCAGCGTGTTTCAGAAGTGTGGCCATTTCCACTTGGAAAGTGTGGCCTAGCCACTATTATATTGTGTGGTATAACCACGTATTAATGGATGTATGGCTGGGAAGCCAATTGAGCAGTGTATTTCGTGAATAAAACGTAAGTCGTATTGTTACTAACGCAGTTTGCATAATTATGGCAGATTAGCCAGGCATGGTATGCCAAAGGAACATTATGGTACTAGCAATAGTGTAAGACTAGTATAGATAGATATTATATAGCTAGCGGCAAGCGTAAGCCTAGTGTAATGGACATTAGACGACTAGCAGTAGACGTAAGCCTAGCGTAAGAAGTGTATTGTAAAACTAGTGCAAAAGGCTATTGTGAAACTAGCGACGGGAGTAAGCCTAGTTAGCCTCTGAATTTATGCCAAAGGACATTGGTCGTTAAAAGGAACTGACCTCCAACCATAACTCTAGATAGAGATTGATGAACATGTGTTAATGAATTAACGAGAACTCTTGCATAACGTACATAAATGTGATGTGACTTTTGTTTCCATGTAGTTGATGTCTGCTCATGGAATGAAATCATTAATTAAATATTTTGAGTCGTCAAAATCACGGTCTTATCAACTGACGTATTCAGAATTGAGTTAAATGCTGTTTATATTCAACTAATCATGACCAGTGATAATTCATGTCTTAACACGCTGCATCTCACACTGCTAATATAATCAATAAGACAAGAGACTAATACAGGTCAGTCAATGGTCGAATATTTAATATGAGACATGTTCAGAAGATAATGCATCACAGGGGTTAAAGCAGACAATATCGATACCAACGAACAGTATTACGGAATCCTATAAAAGTGATATAAGAACCCGAAGGACTTCGACTCTAGAAACAGAATACGCATATAACAACTTGGTCATCCTCAACAGACTAGGAGTCATCGAAGCTCCCATAACATACTGGGGTCCCGAGTCCCTTAACATATTGGTGTCAGAAAGTGTCTGGATTACGTGAATACTGGTTCCCTCCTTCAAGTATCGAAGAAAGTTAAACTGATGATGAACGTTTTGAAGCAAAATCATTCATTCAGCCAAACTGGCAACTGAATTGCGCATGTCAGTAAGTGACGTCACTATATCGATGCCGTCAACGTTAGCAGACAACATTGTCTGAGAGAATACTATTTTCTTCCACCACAAGAGACTGATCCAAGCAGATAGAACAGTAATCTTCCACTCGAGAACCTGAACCAGTGAAGAATGTATTTCTTCAGCAAATTCACCCGAAGCTGCGACGCAGATCGATTGAAGAAGCTACATTCGAAGACCGGAGCAATACTTTCCAACGGTTGTCCTACTGCGAAGTTCAAGGTCTTCAATCAATGGACTTCAGCTGTTGAATACACTGTTCGGAACTAGGATTAGAATTACATGCACTCATGTATTTCTCAGAGGGACAGTTAAACAGATAAGTTCTTGATTTTTACTTGTGCGCTTGAACATTATCTTACCGTCCTTGAATTAGCTTTGGTCCACAGTTCATCATCACTTTGCTTACTTTTCTACTCATCATCTGTGTTCGCCATTCATGTTTATCCGTCTTTTTGTATATTCGTCGTGTTTAATATTGACTGGAATTTTCCCCAGGAAAACTTCATGAATGTTAACTTCTATTAGATTTGCATGCTTATATTCGCTGACTGAGGATCTGACTGATTATATTTTTTCTTTTGAGTCAGGATATAAATGTTTCTTCAGTTCGCAATATAACCATATTTTGTGTACTTAGCAGTTTTCTTTATGTAAATTACGTCATCTTTATTTCATAACCTCATTTCAGTTTTGTTGACATTGTATTCGTGTGTGATCTAAAACTTCTTTGTCTACACGTTCTTTTAAGACGACCCGTCTTGTTATTTTTTGTGATGTAAATTCTTTTCTTTCTTTTACTGATTACTTTGTATAAGTCTACCCTTATTTACTTTATAAGTGTAAATTGTTGTCGCATAACTGAGAAATCATTTCATTGTAACTCATTTGATTGTTTTCATTGTCTTTGTCACATGTTCTTGGAACTTGTTTATTATTGATTAATATATTTATGTACATATTATAGTGAGTTCTATATCCTGGTGTATATTATAGAATATTGAAGGTATTCAGAAACCTATTATCATGTCTACACTACAGGAATTCATTGATATTGGAAAAAGTTATGGGAAATCAGGAGCGGAACTACAAATTTTTGCAGATACGAAATATGATGAATATTTATCGCGTCTGGAAAGAATTGAACAGCGCGAGGCGACTAAACGAGCTGAGGAGCTTAGGAAGTTTGAATTAACCCAACAGAGGGAAATGAAGGAAAGAGAATTAACCCAAGTGAGGGAACTGAAAGAAAAGGAAATGGCAAAACGAGATAAAGAAATGGAATTAAGGAGAATGGAACTGATGCAACTAGATCAGGCCCATAAAAATGCAATTGAGATGGAAACATTAAAACTTCATGCAGAAAAAGAAAAAGCTTTAGAATTAGCTAAAGTGCAGTCTGAACAGACTAAGACTGCGGCTGGTACAAATATTTTCCATCCGAAACTAAAAATGCCACATTTTGATCAAACTCGCGATTGCATTGACTCCTTTTTAATCTAGATTCATCATCAAGGTCACAGCTCTGAACATACCCAAGGAAAGATGGAGCAGTCTTTTACTTGATTTTTTGACTGGTGACTCACTTAAATGTTTCATGAGTCTTGACGAAAAGAGTAGAAACGATTTCGAAGTCGTAAAAGAGGTATTACTAAGACGTTTCCAGTTAACTGAGTCTGGATTCAGAGATCGTTTTCATGCGGAGAAGCCAAGTAAGGATGCAGATTTTGGCGAATTCATTGCATCTATTAAACATTTTTTTAGCAGATGGATTGATCTTTCCGGTATTAATAAAACATATGAAAGTGTTATAGATCTTATGCTGCGAGATAAAGTTTTATCCGCATGCAGTACTGAATTAGAAGCATTTTTACAGGAAAGACATCCTAATTCTATCGATGAGTATGAAAACCTCGGAAGACAATATCAGACCGCACATCAGAACAAAGATCTTTATAGATCGTCTATTCGAGATCCTATGCCTGTGTGCGCGGTACACCATGATCACAGACCTCGATCGAAGAGCTTTGATGGACGTTGTCGTTCAGATTATTATCAATCTGACAGAGGTTTTTATAACTTCCGTCGTCATCGCTCTCCTTCGAATTCATATCGACGAGGTTATAGAGGATATTCACCTCATGATCGTGGGTATCACAGAGGCAGGGATTATGATGATTCACATCATAAAGGATACTATAAACAGAGATCATCTTATGGTAGAGATGCCAGGAAGGATGACTCTACTGATTTTTATTATAGCAATAAAAAGTCAGTCAATAATAACAAAGGTAATGCCAGATCTCCGTCGAGAGACAAAAGTGAACACAGACATGCAAATAATTGCAGTGTCAAAAAGGAGAAAGGTAATGATGATAATGATCATGCGAACGCATGTATGGTAATGAATGATACATGTTATGAGTGTCAATCAAAAAACAGATTAAGGTCTACAATTACACTTGATTGTGGTCATTGTATGCCTACAATGTCGGCATGTGTAAATGTCGGTTATGTTACATTTCATCCAGGAATATTGGATGGCAAGGTAGTGAGAGTTTTGCGTGACACTGGGTCCTCAACGATAGGCATAAAGCACTCGCTTATCGAGCCTTCTGCTTTTACAGGCAAATCAGTTAAGTGTGTCACATTTGGGGGGAATATAGAAACTTTCCCTGTGGCACGAGTATACATTGATACTCCTTTTTACACAGGCAATGTCTATGCCTGCGGTTTGAGAGCACCCATTACTGAAATTATAATAGGAAACATACCAGGAGTTAAGGATTGCACTCCTGAGGAGATTGCAATGTGGGTTGAATCTCACCCACAGGTGGCAAATGCTGTTGTAACGAGAGCACAACAGTTAGCTACGGACATGGCTACACCACCTCTTCCTATAATAGATACAATTATGTCTCAAGTTAGCACTGTTACACCTTCTGTTTTTGCAGAAAAACAGAAGAGTGACCCAACATTACAAGGATTGTTTAGCCGAGTAGAACAAAAAACGATTAAATACACAGGAGTGGCTAAACAATGGTTCAAGATAAAGAAATCAATACTCACTAGATATTTTGATGATGGCAAAACAGTTATACATCAAGTGATAGTACCTAAGGAATATAGACCATTGGTCTTACAAACAGGTCATGACTCCCCTATGGCAGGTCATATGGGGATCAAAAGAACATTGTTTCGTGTTACGTCACAATTTTATTGGCTTGGTGTTAATAAAGATACAAAGTTATACTGCAAATCATGTACAACATGCCAAGGTATAGCACGTAAGGGCAGGTTCCATACGGCACCCTTACAAATTACAGACGTGCCTGAAAGACCTTTCAAAAAGATCGCAGTGGATATAGTGGTTCCTTTATCAATTACTTCAAATAATGGATTTCGTTATATTTTAACTTGCGTAGATCTTTGCACGCGTTAGCCAGAGGCCATACCATTGAAAACCATCACGACTGCATCTGTGTCTGATGCATTATTTTCGATATTTTGTCGAATCGGTTTTCCGGAGGACATTTTGTCAGATCAAGGATCACAATTTACGTCCAACATTATGAGGGATTTAGAATCCATGTTATCTGTTCACCACTCGTTTTGTAGTGCCTATAGGCCCCAATCAAACGGTGTGTGCGAGCGCTAAAATAGCACTCTAAAACAGATGTTATCTAAGATAACTGAGGATTGCCCTCGGGAATGGGACCGGCTTCTCCCTGCGGCCCTGTTTGCTTTTCGTGAAGTGCCCCACGAAAGCACGGGATGGTCTCCGTTCGAATTGGTTTATGGTTCGAATCCTCGCGGACCAATGATGATACTCAAGGATTTGTTGGTTGGAGCATCTATTGATACAGCCACTCGAAACAGCTACGAGTTGGTTATTGATCTCCGACAACGAATCATTGATGCGTGCACGTATGCATCCCAGAGTGTAAAATCAGCTACTCAACGATCAAGATTATTACATAACCAAAAGAGAATATTAAGATCCTTCAAACCAGGTGAAAAAGTTTGGTTATTGCTACCTCATAACGATAACAAATTACTAATATCATGGCAAGGTCCATTTAATATTATCAAACAAGTCACAGATGTTGACTATTCTGTGAACGTTAGAGGGAAAATCAAAACCTTCCATGTCAACATGCTAAAATTAGCAGTTGAAAGACCACAGGAATTAATTCCTGTCATTAACTCTATTGATGATTCTTCACATCATACTGCTTCTTTTGCAGTTGTCCATGAGGAAGATACCACGTCGTCTATCCCTTTACAATTCCAATTACCTTCTTTGCAATCATCAGAATCTTGGAAGGACGTGACTATTTCTTCTTCACTATCTTCTTCACAACAAGATCAAGTTCGGGATATTCTTATTTCTTTCAAAGATGTGCTCACTGACCTTCCAGGTCAGACATTGCTTATATCCCATGACATCACTCTTACTGATTATAAACCTATCAAACTTAGACCCTATCCTATTTCTTTACACCACAAAGATAGGGTAGAGAAAGAGTTAAAAGAGATGATACATTTAGGTTTAATATCTCCTTCGGAATCACCATATGCATTCCCAATGGTGATTGTTAAGAAGAAGGATGATTCTTTACGTATTTGTATTGACTTTAGGCGATTGAACAAAATTACAATCACAGACGGTGAGCCTATGCCACTTTTAGAAGATCTTTTGTCAGAATTATCTAATGCTACTTTCTTTAGCAAACTAGATCTCTCTAAGGGCTACTGGCAAATTCCTCTTGCCGAAAACGACAAACCTTACACAGCTTTCACAACTCCTTTTGGTCTCTACCAATGGAATTACATGTGTTTTGGTTTAGTGAATGCACCAGCGACGTTTGTGCGCATGATGCGCCGCCTTCTTGGCGATCGTAAAGATGTCATCACGTACATCGATGACATCTGCCTATTTCATGACTCGTGGGAAGACCATATTGATGGTTTAACTTCTCTTCTACATACTTTACGTATGCATGGTTTGACTGTGCGACCTTCAAAGGTCCAAATAGGTTGTCAGGAAATTTCTTTTCTTGGTCACCGCATAGGTAACCACAAACTATATCCTGACGACAATACAGTCAAAAGAATTCTAGAAATTTCTACCCCTTCAACTAAGAAACAAGTTAGAAGCCTTTTGGGCTTGGTTAACTATTACCATAAGTTCATCCCGCATTTCGCACAACTATCTACACCTTTGTCTGCACTGTTGACCAAAGGTAGTCCTAATAAGGTATGTTGGGATCAAGATTGCGAAAGCGCTTTAGTAACAATTAAGAAATTATTTAGTAATGCACCGATTTTGTTATTACCGAATATACGTATCCCATTCATACTTCAATCAGATGCCTCGAGTTACTCCATGGGTGGCTGCTTACTGCAATGTTACGAGGAAACACTCCATCCATGTCTCTATGTGTCAAGGAAACTCACTTCGGCTGAACAGAAGTATGCGACAGGTGAACGTGAGCTCCTGTCGATGGTCTGGTGCCTAGAGAAGCTATCAAGATATCTCATCGGCACTCACTTTTTTATCATGACAGACCACAGTCCTCTGACGTATATAACATCTAGAACAATGCATAATTCTAGAATACATCGATGGTACTTGTTGATTCAAGAATTTTCGTTTACGATTCTGCCTATTGCTGGATCAGACAATAACTTGGCGGATCTTCTGTCGCGCAACTTCTCTGAGAAGAAAACGAATTAACTCTTTAGTTACCGTTTTGAGAAGCATTGTTATTATTGTTATGAAATTTATTATGTCTACTTAATGAGTATGATAGTTATAAGTAAGTAGTACTAATATTAATATATTCGGGAGACGAGCGTCTTCTCCACCACTATCATCCGTGCCACAAGTGTCACGTTTGGAAGTGAGGGGGATGATGTTGAGGATTGCTTCATGTCTGCAGTATGGCGCATTCCTCAAATGAATATATCTCCGCGACTGATGTCGATGATTGTTTCATGTCTACAGGCATTTGGATTTGTGCACGATCCGAATGACTGTATCATGGAACACCTCAAACAAATAGAGATATATCTCATCGACCGATGTCGATAAGTGTTGCATGTGTGCGGGCATTTGAGTTTGGCCGACTCGAATTGCTGCACCATGGAACATCGCAATTGAGTATAGTAACGACATAGTATGCATATCACTATGCATGACGCGTATGTCTTTGTAACGTCATTCGACTTGTGGGTTTTGACCCGAACGGCAGCGTGTTTCAGAAGTGTGGCCATTGCCACTTGGAAAGTGTGGCCTAGCCACTATTATATTGTGTGGTATAACCACGTATTAATGGATGTATGGCTGGGAAGCCAATTGAGCAGTGTATTTCGTGAATAAAACGTAAGTCGTATTGTTACTAACGCAGTTTGCATAATTATGGCAGATTAGCCAGGCATGGTATGCCAAAGGAACATTATGGTACTAGCAATAGTGTAAGACTAGTATAGATAGATATTATATAGCTAGCGGCAAGCGTAAGCCTAGTGTAATGGACATTAGACGACTAGCAGTAGACGTAAGCCTAGCGTAAGAAGTGTATTGTAAAACTAGCAGGATAATTAAGTCTAGTGCAAAAGGCTATTGTGAAACTAGCGACGGGAGTAAGCCTAGTTAGCCTCTGAATTTATGCCAAAGGACATTGGCCGTTAAAAGGAACTGACCTCCAACCATAACTCTAGATAGAGATTGATGAACATGTGTTAATGAAGTAACGAGAACTCTTGCATGACGTACATAAATGTGATGTGACTTTTGTTTCCATGTAGTTGATGTCTGCTCATGGAATGAAATCATTAATTAAATATTTTGAGTCGTCAAAATCACGGTCTTATCAACTGACGTATTCGGAGTTGAGTTAAATGCTGTTTATATTCAACTAATCATGACCAGTGATAATTCATGTCTTAACACGCTGCATCTCACACCGCTAATATAATCAATAAGACAAGAGACTAATACAGGTCAGTCAATGGTCGAATATTTAATATGAGACATGTTCAGAAGATAATGCATCACAGGGGTTAAAGCAGACAATATCGATACCAACGAACAGTATTACGGAATCCTATAAAAGTGATATAAGAACCCGAAGGACTTCGACTCTAGAAACAGAATACGCATATAACAACTTGGTCATCCTCAACAGACTAGGAGTCATCGAAGCACCCATAACATACTGGGGTCCCGAGTCCCTTAACACTAGGTTGCTCAATTATTGATAAAAGGAGTGTCACAAGTTGTAGAATAGGGTTGCAGCTGGCGTCTAGGATCACAGTTTGACATATTACAAGGCGCACATTGTAGCTTAGTGCTAGGAAGGTGGTGATCCAGACAGAGCAGCGGAGGTTAGTTGTGCAAGGTGTCTACAGTTGGTCCGTGTAGGGATATAAAGGTGATTAGAATTTATTGTGAGGTTGGCAGTAGTTGGGCTCTGGTGACTGACAGTGGTGCTGTCAAAAGAGATTAGTTCGTCAATATTTGTTGGTATTGGTAGTGTCAATAGTGGTGGTGGCATCTCAGGGTGTGTGTAACACCCCTATCGGGATCATGGACTAGATGATCGCAACCATTGTCGTGCATGTAGCCAACCTGCAGTAGTGTCATCGTTCATACTGCTCTACCAACCGAGAGAACATTACTTTCCTGCGTTCCTGCCAAGTTCTGCCGTCATCTTGCCTTACCGATGTGCCTTTCCAGTGGGAGCCTACCCAGCCTCGTTCGTGGCCCGAGTACCGCTTGAAGGGATGCCAGTTACCGATGTCTGCTGATCTGAGTAGTCCCGGAGACTGTGCTAAAGAGTAAAGACTGCTAGGTTCCTGAAGAGACGTAGTGTTGATCTGTACTCATATATTATACGCATCACCATACCAAGGGACATTATTGTTATTAGCTGGCACATAGACTAGTGAAGAAGTCTTGTCAACTGAACATTATTGGATTTAAGGTCGTTATTTTTGCTGTGGACTGTGCAGTAATAACACCGTGTAGAACATTGTTTACTGTTTGAATGTTTTCAGGTTTGTGGAGACTAGTTAGTGCTGTTTCATCTACCATCACCTTTGTCTGAAGAGCTACGCGGCGGTGCATCGCTGGATCGCCAGTTAAGTTATTGTTTGAATATCTGTGTATGATTTGGTGTATATCTTCCATTTCTTCCAAGGGTTAATTTCGTCTTCCTTTTCGGTCTATCCATCTGGTACGATTTAACGTAAAATCTGGTCTTCTAGTTTAGTGGGATCTTTCGGTTGTGGTCGTGTTAATTAGGCGTACAGTTGTAAGCTTTTTTCTGTTCGTTTTTCAACGTCCGTTTCTGGAGTTATTCTTATTTGTTTTTTTTTCTTCTTTCCTTTTGTTTTGTTGTTTTTGCTCGTCAGAGTCAGTGATCGACTATGCCATTGTTAGGAGAAGCTCATCCAAATATATTCGGGATGCTATAGTCTGGAGGGGGCCAGAGATTGGAAGTGATTACTACCAGCTAACAATCAAAAGAACAACTGAAAAAGTTGTTCAGCCTAGAAACTGCCTAACATCACGCAAGAAACCAAGTAAACGAGAGGGAGAAATGAGCATTAGGACCTACAAGCTGAGAGAGCCAGAAATTAAGACCAGATACCACGGGCTTATTGCTGCAGTGGTGAGCAACACAGAAGAACGACCGGATGACTTGGAAACCCTCTGGATTAAATTCAAAGACATCATAAAGACAGCTGCTGCAGAAGCATGAGGTGAAGTACGACTTGGGAACAAGAGAAAGAGGACACCTTGGTGGACAGAGGAAGTCAAAGAGAAAATAAGAGAGAAGAAAATGGCATGGAAACAATACTTAGGAGCTAAAAACACAACAGGACAAATGGAAAAAATATAGAGAATATGTGACACTAAGAACAGAAGCAAAGAACAAGGTGCTAGCAGCAAAACAGAAGTCCTGGGAAGAATTTGGAGAAAAGCTACAAAAAGATGCACAAGAAAACCAGAAATTGTTCTATAAGACCCTAAAGAACACGAAGAAGGAAAAACAATGCCCTCTCAAATTTATAAAGAACAAGCAAGGCAAATTGCTTACTGCCCCGAAGGAAGTAATTTAAAGATGGAAAGAATATTTCTCAGAACTCCTGGATGGTGAGCATGGTGAAGCATCAGAAATGATAATCACTAGCACAGAAGAGAAAACCAATGATGGTGAAGATGACATAAAGATGGAAGAACTGAAGGCAGCACTGGAGAAAATCAAGATGGGCAAAGCAGCAGGGCATGATGGTATAACACCAGAAATGGTTAAGTACATGGGAGCATCAGGTGACCTATTACTCTTAAGGGTCCTACGGGCTGCGTTGTGCAAAAAGACCAAACCAAATGTGTGGGAGATTGCCATCATAACACCAATTTTCAAAAAGGGTGACAATCGACCATGTGCAAACCATAGAGGCATATCCCTTCTTAGTGTCCATGGTAAAATCTACTCCACAATCCTAGAGCAGAGACTCGGATGCCTAGCTGAGCCACAATTGGATGAGGTCCAGTGCGGATTCCGAGCAAACCGAAGTACTCAAGACCTAATCTTCACACACAGGCAGCTGAGTGAAAAGGCCCGTGAGTATAAGAGTGAGATCCATCTTTGTTTCATAGATCTGGAAAAGGGGTTTGACAGCGTCCCCTGGAGCAAACTATGGAACTGTTTGGCAAGGAAGAACATTCCAGCACCTCTGATTCATGCTATACAGAGCTTCTACAAGTCTTGCAGAAATTGCGTGAGGACAGCAAACCATAAATCAGAAGAGTTTAGGGCCACCACTGGTGTAAGACAAGGTGATATCATGTCACCTTATCTTTCTATACTCCTCATGGACGATGTTATCAAGGCATGTAAGTAGACAACAAGAAAGTATTTAGTAGGGAACAGGAAGATGAGACAGGTATGCATTTCAGAGCTGGCATTTGCTGATGATGTTGCCCTGATTGCTAAATCAGCGGCACATCTCCAATCCAACCTGCAATTCTGGAAGGAAGAGCTGGAAAAGAGAGCGATGGTCATAAGCAGCTCTAAAACAAAATCCATGGTGATATCACGAGAAGAAAGAAGACATCAGATTAAGCTGGGAGAACAGGTCCTATAGCAGGTCGACCACTTTAAGTACCTCGCAGCTATTATAGACCGAAAGGGAGGCATCAAAGAAGAGTTCGCCACTCGAAAAGCATCAGCTGGGAGACTTTTTCATGCCATAAATCGAGGATTCCTCAGCATGAGAGAGGTTGGTAAGAAAACGAAGATGGCTGTATACCGCTCCACCTGTGTCCCAGTCTTGACGTATGGATGTGAGTCATGGGCAATGACTACAACCCACAAAAGCCAGAACCAAACCTCAGAAATGAGGTATCTGAGGAAGGTGGTTGAAGTAACAAGAAGAGACATGGCACGCAACCAGACTATACGTCAAGGCCTTAAATCTCACCCCCTGCAGACCCAAGTAGAACAGTCCCAACTAAGATGGTTTGGCCATGTCTGCAGAATGGGAGAAGATCGGCTACCACGACAAGCATGGGAAACAAAGAGCCAATTATCCAGACCCCCAGGACGACCCAGAGTCCGCTGGGAGGACAACATTAGACAATCTTTGAAGGATCGAAGACTAGAATGGAACCAGGCCAGGAGGATAACAGCCGATAGGGTAGTCTGGCGCTCTCTCTCTCTTCCAAACCTCTACACCTCATGGTAGAAGGGGAACGACTAAGTAAGTAAGTTTTCTTATCGCTTACTTTGTATAAACTTAGGCGGTATCTTTATATGTTGTTTGTTACATATGTGGGATCTGTCACTCTAATTTCCCTTCTCTTGTGGTCATTATTATTATATACTTAGTAAATTAATTGAGATGTTATAGTGTTATTATTGTTTAAATGCTATTTAGTCTATGATTTAGTAGTGGCTAGTTACGGACATAGCTCTCAGCACTTCATTGTTAAGTGTAGTTGTTGTTCTAGTCTGCTGTATTTAATATTATATTTGTGATTTCAAGGGTTGACGGGTGAAAAGTAATTCTTTCTTTTATTACTTGTGGGAACAGATTGGATTAGACTGATCCTTTCTAGGGTGTGGCTGGGTGTGTTTAGTGGTGGAGTCAATTAGGAGGTTTCCTGCGACTGCCCAACTAAACATACCAAGCTCAGTATTTGTTAGGCGTACTGGTGGAGTTTGTATTTACGTTGTCCTGTACATTCAGTAGTTCTATTGTTGTGTTTAAGTCGTGTGATCTCTCGTTTCTTATTGCTATCTTGTAAATACGTTAACGGGTATCCCTTGTTTTCGTTCGTTGTCAGTCACGCATTGTATATATCCGTCTATCTCTGCTCATACCTGGTCTGTCATCTTATTCTTCGTGACCGGTAGTTATCGTGGTGTTCAGTGTGTGTCTTCTCATCTGTGTAGTGTTCATATTTGCCATTTGTAAACTTATTGAGCAGAACTGAAATACTGTCAGAGTACAGCACCAGTGTGGGTGCTAGTAAGATACTGTGGTGTAAAAGTTGACTTACTGTTCAATTTTCGTATAGTATTGGTATAGTACCAATGGGTATAATCAGCTTGTAAGATACAACTATCGAATATAGTAGGGTCTTGTCAGTTGTATCACAGAGACTAAATGGTCGGAACGACCAAACGTAGAGAGGAAGTAGACATAAGCCAAAAGGCGGAGAACGGTCATACTGAATTGAGTGGTAAAGTGGATTATATATATAAATACATATGATTGTACTTTGAGCAGTGACATTGTTATTTATATATCATTACTGCATACTTTGTAGGCAGAAAGGTGTGTGTTGAGATAGGTGAGTTAATTTGGAGTCTATAGCAAAAGAAGCAGAGTTATAGATAGTACTGAATGTCGTGAGTACACATCATGGACTTTGATGGTTTCATGCGGTTAGGCAAGGAAGGTGGTTACACAGAAAAAGAATTGATGGATTATGCCAAGGCATAATTTCGCTCAAAAGAGAATCAGGATGCCTTAAGATACTTACGTGCCGTGGAACGAGAACTCAAGAAAGCAGAGTTAGAATTTCAAGAAAAGAAGATGAAAGAAGATAGAGAAATCAAGAAAGCAGGGTTAGAATTTCAAGAATAGAAAGAGAATTTCAAGAAAGGAAGATGAAAGAAGATAGAGAATTTTAAGAAAAGAAGATGAAAGAAGATAGAGAGTTAGAATTTCAAGAAAGGAAGATGAAAGAAGATAGAGCGTTAGAGTTTCAAGAAAAGAAGATGAAAGAAAATAGAGAACTCACGAAAGCAGAGTTAGAATTTCAAGAAAAGAAAGAGAATTTCAAGAAAAGAAGATGAAAGAAGATAGAGAACTCAGGAAAGCAGAGTTAGAATTTCAATAAAAGAAGATGAAAGAAGATAGAGAACTCACGAAAGCAGGGTTAGAATTTCAAGAAAAGAAAGAAAATTTCAAGAAAAGAAGATAGAAGAAGATAGCGAATTTTAAGAAAAAAAGATGAAAGAAGATAGAGAGTTAGAATGTCTAGACAGGAAGATGAAAGAAGATAGAGAGTTAGAGTTTGAATTAGAAAATGAGAGAACGAAAGTAGCTCGGGCAGAAAAAAAGACTAAAAGGTGATAAGGAAATACAATTACAGAAAATAGAAGCGGGTGCGAGTGGTCAGAACTCGACCGAGGGAAACCTATCGTCCCTTTAGGCTGCGTCTGCCGAATTTTAATGGCAAAATTGATAGCTTAGACTTTTTAATTGAGAGGTTCGAGGACGTATGCGTGACCTGGAAGGCTAACATAGACGAGTGGCCATCTCTGTTATCCACATTGCTAGTGGGGCTTGCGATGGAGACTTTTTATAGCCTCCCGCTGGAAGGGCGGGCAGATTACGAGAAGGTGAAATAACGGTTGCTCCGGAAGTTCCGTTTGACGGCCGATGGGTACCGGACGCGGTTTAGAAACACTATGCCAAGTGCAGACCAGGATTTCGAGGACTTCATCTCGAAGATCAAACTTCTGCAGAATAGATGGATTGAGTTGAAAGGAATTACTAAGGACTTTAATGGCTTGGTTATCTAATGCTTTTGGACAAAGTGTTGTCTTGTTCTTCTGAGTTGGTAGCATTTTTCCAGGAGTGCCAGTCAAAGGACATTAATTCCATTTCACAGTTGGGCCATCATTATGTCCTTGCCCTTCCGGGCAAACCCATCCATCGTTCTGATCTGTCAGACGCCGTAGTTGCAGGCGTTTGCAAAGTACAGCGCCGCCCGTGGAAAGATCAGTCAGACGGTGCAAATAGCTGCGAAGAACAGAAACACAATAGGTCTTCTCGGCCCTAACAGCCATTCAGGGGCAACTACGATAATTTCAGAACGAGTCAGAAGTTCCAGCCGAAGTGGAACAACCGACACTTACGGAAGCGGTAGTGACGGAGGAGAGCGCCAAATGTGTAAGCAAGTGCGCTTTGAGGAGTCTCGAAAGGAAGATAGGCACTATAACGAGAAACCGGTCAAGCAGAGGAGTGGATCCTCAGAGAGTCGATCTTCCGACTACAAGGCGCAATCGTCACCCGTTAGCAGTCCTATTAGGAGTCCGCGTGGCAAATCAAAAAGGGAACGCCGATGTTTCACGTGCAATGGTAAGGGACATAAGGCAGACGTGTGTGCTACCCCAATCGAACAGGCGAATTCTGCGTTTGTGTTGGACACAGTCAACAGCGAGGACTGTGTGGGATGTCGACCTCTAATTCCGTTCGAACGAGAATATAGTGTTACATTGTGGGCATGCGGTAACATATGTGTCGGCGGACCATGAGACTGGCAAGGTGGCACTCCACAAAGGTGTGGTGGAAAAGAAACCAGTCTCGGTGTTGAGGGACACTGGTTGTACCACAGTCGGGGTGTGTCGTTCGTGCATCAACGAATCCTGCCTTACAGGCAAAACTATAAACTTTCACGTTTGGAAGCAAAGTTGAGTCTTACCTCTAGGCGTGTATTAACGTGGACACCCCATTTCTATCAGGGAGAGTAAACGCTTTTGTCCGTGAGAACCCAGTTGCCTATTTGATTGTCTGCAATGTCAGGGAGTGCATAACGCCACGGGTGGGGCTGAAGCAGGGTCTCAGCAACACCGAAGTCCCGGGAGGACGATCAGGTGGTTGAGGTATCACCACCTTAGAAGAAAGTATATTTGAGACGGGGTTCGCTGCAGGCGCCCATGAATACTCACAGTCCGGGGCCGTGGGACATGAATAGGAACAGTAGAGGCATATCTGAGGGCCTGATAGCTAGTGACCGAAAGGTATGGGTCCGCAATATCCACCCGAGTGCTAGCTGGCGCACACTCAGACGTGCGTTTAATGAGGTCGAGCCGGTTAGGTTCGTTGAGATATTGTCATTGCGAGATAATACCAAGGTTGCACGAGTTACTTTCGCGAATAGGTGGGGTGCGCGTGATGCAGTCAGGTGGAGGCACATGTCGTTGCTCCATAACCACCTGCTGATAGTCCAGCAAGAGTAAGGGATAAGTATCGGGTTTATGTTCAGTTAGGGTGTTTCGGTTAACGTGAACCGAACTGTAGAGTCTGACCCACGCTACCAGTACGGTTGTGATAAAATTTAAGTTGTTCTGTACTGTTTTATTGTGTAGTGAGGGTGACTGAAGAGGTGGATTTCAAATATTAATACCATGCTAGTGCTAAATGAGATACTTATGAATTTCATGTATTATCGCGCCATAAAGGCAATTTACCATATGATTGAATTTTGTTTCGAAAATTGTTTGTGCTATTTGGATATCAACTGTAATGTTTGCTTATGTAAGAGTTGCTATTTGTGTACAGCGCACTGTGTTATGGTTGAACAGGGGAGGACAGTCGTTGTCATTTTTCACGACTGCCAGAACCTTGGGTAACCTACTTCATACTCATGTTGTGTTTTCGGTTGGTTGGAGAATGCAGTAACGACAATGGTAGTGGAGAACTATGTTATACACTGTTCATATGAGGATATGCTGTTAGTGGCATATGGTCGTCCAAACTTTTACGGGTGTCGAGCCAAGATTCCTCCAGATGGAAGAAAACTTCGTTTTCTTTCTTAAGGGGGAGGGGTGTAGGGGTTGGATGTCACAGCTCTATTTCGCAGTGACTCGTAGGTATTGTGGTGGGCGATAAGTCACTCGGAAAGGCCGAGGTTAGCCAAACTGGTGGGTCATGTGACTACCGGAAGTCGGGGGAAATAGGCTCCAAGTTGGGAATTCAGAAAGTAGCCTTCGTCCAGGAATGACGCATATTTCTCTTTTGCCAGCGAGATTGCTGTGTGATTCATGTTTGGACTATTAACTGAGTGCTTGCCATATTTCAGTCCTGGTTGATAATTACGTTGTAATTCTAAAGCAGTGAAGGGTCTAGGTTGTAATTTCTACAGACCGTAGTTTAATAAGATGTCAATGATCAATGATTTGAGTGTGTCGTTGTCTCAGTTTTGCCGCTCAGGTGAGCAATATTCATTGCAGTGCTTTTTTATGTAATTCGTACCTTCATGTATGGAGGTGATAGATTAAGCTGCTAAGGCAAGTTTACAGTGGTTATTTCATTATCGTGTGACCGTGTGAGGCCGTATTGTGTGTATAAAGTATTAAAGGGAAGTTCCTGTTAAAGGTGTTATTTCTTATGTCAGCCATTGTGGTGTGGTTGTACCCTTGGAAGAACGAGCCTTTATTTATTATTATAAATCCACATTGCAGTGGTGAAACCAGTGGAGTGCTACCCACGATAAGTGGTTCCTGGCATATATATATATATATATATATATATATATATATATATATATATATATATATATATATATATATATATATATATATATATATATATATATATATATATATATATGTTGGTCGCTTTAAACGCTGCTGTTATAATGTGGGAATGTGGGGTCCCATTGCTTCCCATTCTATAAATGATTTCATTAACTTCCCTCGACGGCATTAGAGCCACCTATTCACTGTGATGCACACTTTTCTCCTCATGTCATAAGGACATCACTCTTTCTCCTGTGATCAACGTATTCCTATCTAAGCCCTACCAGTGTGTCTTGCAGAGACCCAAGATATCAATCCTGTCATTCAAAATTGCTGCTGCTAATTGTGTAGTTTACCCTTCGTTTAGAGGGCGAACATTCCAGTTGACAATCCTTGAGATTTCATAAACAAAAAAAAAGTTAACCCGCAACCGTGACTCCTTTCAGTTTTCTCTTGGTGGCTTCATTTGCCTCTTTTCCAAAGGACCTTCTTATGTCTTAAACGGCTGAGTTGATTTGCATTCTGTATTTTACTTATCCATCGTTTGTTGACCTTTTTGTGGTAAAATGATTTTTACGGGATGGGGTAACCAGCCGCATGTCCAGCACTTCTTAGTCGCTTTTTACGACATGCCTGGTAGAATACAGTATTACTATTGTTTGCTCCCTTTCGGACCCCAGTAACACACGGGTGTCAGTATACCTTAATAAAAAATAAAATGACCCACCTCGGGCCAGGTTTAATAGGGTAAAAACTCGGCAAAGGTAGTCCTATATTAGTTACTACCGTGGAAGATTTAATTGTTACAGACCTCGTCATACTAGTGTTAAGGATAAAATTAATATGTTATAATATGTTGCTACACGCAGGCATATATCTATTGATTTGAGGATATATAGCTGTCTGTAGTAAAGTCAGTTTTTGTGTACGATTTTTCACTTATTTTGAACGCCGCATAACTTGCTACGTCACCGGCCACTAATCACGTAATATATTACGTGATTTTTTATTCTAACGGTCAGCCGATGTGGCCTTTCGTATTTTTCAGTCGACCAGAGTAGATGTGTCTTTTTCAAGCTTCCAAGATAACGGAGAGCTATATTCTAATGTTTTAGTGGCATATTATTTCGGAGGCCGCCACTTACTTGATACTATGAAGAATGGTACCTTAACATCCAGAAGTTATTACCATGTCCATGAAGTATTTTTCGAATATTGCATCGCAGAATTTTTTTATGAATATCTCGGTCCGCATTGCTTATGTCCTCGTGGTCTACACGAACCTTAAGACACAGCCGCCAGAATTAAAGGAGAGGATTATATTGTATTACATTGCCACTTTATAAGATGCCTATGATTTAAATGTGTGGACTGAAGACGAATTACTATGAAGAACTACATTTTCTATGCCACGTATATACATATCTTGATTGTCTGATAAATCAGTTTTATGATAATAAACTTCTTGCCATGTTTTTTCTGTGGAGCTGCCATTTTGCCTGCTCATGTTATGCATAAGTTGTCGTCCTGTATGACTGCCCATTATCATTCCTTTTACATAGTATGATGTGCTCTACAAATTTGACTGACTGTATCTAATAACATTCTAAGTTCTGCAATAACTAGGTTCCTTTTCTTTTATGAGATGGGGTCAGTTCACTTCCTCGTTATCACTGTCTTCACTAGATCAGAGTCAGGTTCCATTTTCTGCTAGACACACTGGCTTTGATCCCGAAATTCAGTAAACAATAGTACTTGCCACTATATGTTTGTTATATGCAAATGCATATTTATGTTGGTGTATGACAGTCCACTTTAGTGTATCATAACAAATTATTGTATCCCAATATATGTATGCATATAATTACACAGATGTGTGAACAGATATGAGCTTACTTAATGTGTTACCTAAACCTACACGAAGATATATTACTCATTTATCCGAGTATATAACGCTAACTTTATGTCTAAGGTATGTACTTGGATCAAATGTTATAAATGTGAACCTCAAATTCCATTTCTGATTGTCTATTTCAGTGTTTGTATTACGAGTATAATTATATTTACTAAATCACTATCCAAAAAAGAGCTAATAGAGTAAGTGTGATCACATAATCCTTATAATTTGTATCAATAAAAAATTTTAACTACAATAATACACATACAAACTGTAATAAAAAAAGAAGCAAGACTTGTTTTTCCTCAACTACACAAATTATGTTTTGCTTTACACTGCACCTGAAAGGCCAACATAATGCCCTTTGTAGAGCAGAAAGGTTGTGCAGGAAGAGAAGGAAGACTCGAAGGGATAGGGAAAGATTCTTCAGGGAGCCCTTCAAGTTTGCCAAAGAACTGTTTGAGCAGCCACGGTCGGGTACGCTAAGCATCAAAAAAGTAGACCTGGAAGAACACCTTAGAATGACATATTCAGATGGTCGCAGAGATGAGCCGCTCAGCAGCATGGCAGGCCTTAAATGGCCGAGTAAGCCATTAGCTGAATTTAACACCAAGCCCCCAACGGTGCAAGAGGTAGAAAGCATTGTCCAGAAAGCTCGGTGCAAGTCAGCTCCAGGTCTTAATGGTGTTCCATAGGTGGTGTATAAGAGATGCCCTGAAGTGCTCAAACGACTGCTCCGTTTACTGAAGAATGCGTGGAAAACCCAGCTTGTAAGCAAGGAATGGAGAAAGGCGAACGGAGTCTACATCCCGAAGGAGCAAAATTCCACAGACATCAGTCAGTTCAGGCCAATCTCACTACTCAATGTGGAAGGGAAGATATTCTTCTCAGTGATGGCGAAAAGACTCATTACACACTCCTGGCAAATGGGTACATTGACACTACCATTTAGAAAGAAGGTATCCCAGGTACACCAGGATGTCTAGAGCATGCCACAATGATCTGGGAAGCAATCCAAAAGGCAAAGTCTGACAGAACAAACCTCCATGTAATCTGGTTGGATCTAGCGAATGCTTATGGATCCGTTCCACACCAGATGTTGTGGCAGGCCCTAGAAATGTATCATGTTCCACAAGAGATTGCAGCAATGCTGAAGCTGTATTTCGCAGGGTTTGCTGTCAGATTTTCAACCAGAGAGTACACAACGAAGTGGATTGGCCTTAAAGTTGGAATTGCGATGGGGTGTACCATCTCTCCGATACTATGCGTGATGGCTATGCAGGTAATCCTCAATGCGGCTGTAGGAATGGTTATAGATCCAAAGCTCGGTGGAATGTGTCACATGCCACCGCTCAAAGCATTCATGGATGACACAACAATTCTGACATCAGATGAACATCAGCCCAGGAGGATGTTAGAACGCCTGGATGAACTAGTCAGTTGGTGCAGAATGAGCTTCAAACCCAAGAAGTCGAGAAGCCTATCAGTCAGGAAAAGGAAGATAGCAGTGGACATATTCATGGTTTCCAACCAAAGAATCCCTACTGTCATTGAGGAAGCTGTAAAAAGTCTTGGCAGGGTGTACGATGCCTCATTAAAAGACTCTAAGGCAGTGCAACAGACAATAGAAATGGCAGACAGAGGGCTACAGATCATAGACCAAAGCAGACTCTTGGGAAAGTTCAAACTGTGGTGCCTGCAGTTCATGTTGATACCGAAGTTGCTGTGGCCACTGCTTATATAAGAAATAAACACAAGTACAGAGGAAGCTATAGAGCAGAAGGTCAACAAGTTCATGTGAAAGTGGCTAGGAGTACCACCAGGTCTGTCAGATGTAGCACTGTGCTGCAAAAAGTCAAAACTTCTGCTTCCTTTCAAGTCAGTTGTTGAAGAGTACAAAGTTGGAAAGGCAAGGCTTGCAATGATGCTACGCGAGTCAGCTGATGACGTCGTTAAGTCCATTCAGCCCACACTGAAAACGGGAAGGAAGTGGAGAGTGGAAGAAGCTGTTGATGCTGCCCAAGAGTCACTCAAACTGAGGGAGGTAATCGGATACACACAAACGAATAGACGGGGATTTGGTCATTGAGACATCTGCTGGTGGTCCACGGCATCAAGCAGGGACCACAGAGACATGGTAGTTCAGGAGATACGAGAAGCTGAGAATGATAAGAGGTTGCAAAAAGCAGTGCAGCATGTCCAACAAGGCCAATGGGCTACATGGGAAGGAGCCCTGCAGAGGTTCTTGACATGGAATGATATATGGCATATGGCACCTCCTAGGGTCAGCTTCGTTGTTAGATCAATGTATGACCTGCTGCCGTCGGCCACCAACCTTGTGAGATGGAGAAAGTCGGATGATGAGCATTGCCCCCTGTGCCAGGGGAGGCAGACACTCGAACACGTGCTCTCAGCGTGTAAGATGTCATTAGGGCAAGGGCGATACACTTGGCGCCATAACAAAGTGCTAAGTGAGCTTGCTGCGACAATAGATCTGGCAAGGATGAAGGCGACTAGCAAACCCGGGACGAGCACAGCAAATACATACTTTCTGAGCTCAGGAAAATCAGCACACCCTAAACCGAGTAAACCTGGTAGCAGTTTACCATCTCTTCGAGACTGTGCAAACGACTGGGAGATGGCGGTAGACCTACCTGGACGAGGGGCATATCCAGAGATTATCAGAAAATCGCGGAGACGGCCGGATATAGTGCTTCATTCTTCAGCAACGCTTCAGGACATACTGATTGAACTGACCGTGCCATTTGAATCCAGATTAGACGAGCAACATTCGTTCAAAGCGGACAAGTATAGTGATCTGGCCGCGGATCTGAGACACGATGGGTTCACTGCAAGGGTCATGGCTGTTGAAGTGGGCGCAAGAGGGCTTGTGGCTGCATCAGTGTATGATCTATTGAAACTATTGGGGCTGAAGGGACAGTCGAGAACAAGGGCACTGAAGAGGCTTAGTGAAACTGCCGAAAAGACATCAGGCTGGCTGTGGAACAACCGCAATGGGCAATGGAAATCGTGACAATAAACGCTGCGGTACAGAAAACACCAGGAATTTTTCTAAGTCCACAATACGCGGAGTCTTTAGGCGTACTAGTGAAAGGGCTGTGGCTGAGAGGCGACAGGCGATGTATACTATAAGAATTTCAGTGGCGAGCGCGTAGTGTCAAGTCTCGTCGGCTTCGCGCAAGTGACTCAGTGTGTGTCCGTAGTTGTGATGTGATGTGCTATGGAGCGAACGAAATAATTTGTCTTCTCTTTGTTACTTTCACAATTGCCTCCACGGCTGGACTAGTTGTAGATTAAAGTTGCTACCATGAGTGAAATGGGTTCATTTTCGATACAAGACAACAGGAGGCTGAGACGTTTGGGAGTCATGACCCAAGTGGGCTTGCCCCCCTTAGAGTGTAAAGGAGTATGTAGGGCCGAAACACTTGTCGGACGGGGGGACTACTTCTGATGATCAGATTGCTTCCTGTTGTATCGCTTTGTAAAGAGTTTCCTATCATTGCAACAATCCTCTAACCATTACTATTTTAATGTAATTAATAACGAAACCATCTGTAATGCAGTATTAGCAAAAACAATTATAAATTACACATGGTGTAGACCAGCAATGACAGAACCATTAAGACAACATAAACAATTTACCACGGTTAGATGAGCAACAAGAATAATAACAAAACCAACAGCAAGGGCATTAATAGAATTAACAAGAATTACAAGGACAACATATACAGACCTTGTGATTCCACTCGCTGTAAGTTCAGTTTCTGAGCTTCGATCCTCAACTTTTCTGAACAGAAGTAATATATTGTCATTAAGGATTATAATTGCATTGTCATCATATCATTATACCCAACTATATCCTCTTCCTTATCATTCCAATCAACCTCATAATTATCAATACCATGTCCAACAGTCCTTCAAAATCGCTTAGATAAAAACTGACACTGTTATTAATATAAATAAAACTACTACCAACTTTGTCATCATTACAATCATCAACCAGTATCTAGATACCCTGATAATAAATATTACTTACTTAGTCGTTCCCCTTCTACCGTGAGGTGTAGAGGTTTGGAAGAGAGAGCGCCAGACTATCCTATCGGCTGTCTTCCTCCTGGCCTGGTTCCATTCTAGTCCTCGGTCCTTCAAAGATTGTCTAATGTTTTCCTCCCAGCGGACTCTGGGTCGTCCTGGGGGTCTGGATCTCTGGCTCTTTGTTTCAAATGCTTGTCGTGGTAGCCGATCTTCTCCCATTCTGCATACATGGCGAAACCATCTTAGTTTGGACTGTTCTACTTGGGCCTGCAGGGTGTGGGATTTTAGGCCTTGACGTATCGTCTAGTTGCGGACCATGTCTCTTCTTGTTACTTCAACCACCTTCCTCAGATACCTCATTTCTGAGGTTTGGATCTGGCTTGTATGGGCTGTAGTCATTGCCCATGACTCTCATCCATATGTCAAGACTGGGACATAGGTGGAGCGGTATACAACCCTCTTCGTTTTCTTACCAACCTCTCTCTTGCTGAGGAATCCTCGATTTATGGCCTGAAAAAGTCTCCCAGCTGCTGCTTTTCGAGTGGCCAACTCTTCTTTGATGCCACCTTTTCGGTCTATAATAGCTCCGGGATATTTAAAGTAGTCGACCTGCTCCAGGACCTGTTCTCCAAGCTCAATCTGATGTCTTCTTTCATCTCGTGATATCACCATGGATTTTGTTTTAGAGCTACTTATGACCATCCCTCTCTTCTCCAGTTGTTCCTTCTAGACTTGCAGGTTGGAGTGGAGATGTGCCTCTGATTTAGCAATCAGGGCAACATCATCAGCAAATCATTATTACAGATAAACATGTCTGATGAGACATTATGAGCAAAACAATCATTCAGGAATGAGATTACAGATATGTTCGCCAGTCTGTACAATAGAGACGGAAGTAATGATGTCATATTTGGGAGACATAAAGAAGGAGAAATACATGAAGTTACCACATAGTCTAAGGAGATCAGCTTATTATGTATTTCTGAAGATGCCAACTGAAAACCAGAACAACTATGAAATGATGAAGAAAGTTTTGCTCCAGTTCAAGGACTCGCTCGCTCCTTACACGAGATGGGTTTGCCCTGCATAAATTTAAAATTTAGAAACCTACCCAGCACAAAAAATGTGTATAGAATGTGTGATTCCTATATACACACACTGGGATTCTCGCCGGTGCTGTTGAGCTCGTGCACTGTGCTGAAATGCTTTTTGTGTGATCTAAGAGAGGAGATTGGATCACTGATGGAGTTGTTCGTGTGCAGTAAACATAGTCCTCAAAACAAACAAAAAACCATAAACTACAATCCTTTAGACAACACATATTGAAAGGTTGTGTTATCAAAACCATCTTTAGTGTGATATCTGCAAAAACCGTGACACGGTACACATGATGCTACACGGCACAAGTATTGAGACAAGGTTGTGAATTTATCTCAGCTAGATGATAACAACAAGAAAGAAAACAAACCTTGGTTTTCCTCGTGTTGAAGTGCCAATGCTTGCTCCTCTTTCTTGATCTGAGCTAAACATATATAATTCATTGTCATTAAATAAATTCTTATTTTTCTCAACGGCTTCATACTTAATGTTATCAGTTCTAACCTGTCACAGTTAACCTCTAAATTATAAACACTACAAACTTTATTTTATGCATTAGCACTTTCATCAAAAATGTTATTGTCATTACTATGTCGAGAACTGCCTTTCTTTTGGTCAGAATCTTCATCATCATATATCAGCCAATATCTGGCTGCTCTCATACCAACTCTTGAGTATATCTAACATTAGTCACTATCATCTGCAAATATACAATATTTCGATTTAAGTTTCAATGTATGTCTACACATGTCAACTTTTTTTTAGAGTATTACTGTTATGCATTTTTTTAGCATATCACATATTGTACATTTATTAGGCTGTACTTGAACTGTAAAGTGCGTACAAGATAACTTTATATTTGTTTCGTGTACATCCCAAAGACAGTTTAGTTGTTATTAATGCAAAATTACAGATGGGTTAGCCTCTACGGAGCATTTCATCAGTCATAGTAGTTGGTGGTTTGATTGTTCGTAGCTGCTTTCTGCAAATCCTAATGGCTTATAAGAATGGATAAGATGTCTTTCGGTCATGGAAGTGAAATGAATATTGTTGTATTCTTCCCCTTTAAAATCAGACACTTATTCTTAATTGTTATGGCGTTTGAGATGCTAAAATAGATTGCTCCTGATTAGACTTCTATTACAAATAGCTACCTGAGTGTGTAGGCGAAAATTTCGCTTATGTTCTACAATGTAAATCTACTTCCAGACTTCCGATTTCGTTAAAAAGAAATCATTGAAAGACAGGAACACAAAATATTAGTAACCAAATACAGGGCAATCAATTTAAAGAAGTCAGAGGTCATGACGCTCAATGTGAACAACCCTGAGCCCATATCAGTAAGGAATCAGCAACTGGTACAGACAGACACCTTCACATACCTAGGATGCCTAGTAACACCAGACGGCGGGGCAGGTAAAGACATCAACATCAGAATGAATAAGGCAAGAAGAGCCTTTTTTAACCTAAACAACATCTGGAAGTCCTCTCAGTACAGCACAAGCACAAAATTAAGATTATATCAGAGCTGTGTGCTTTCTGTGCTTCTCTATGGTGCGGAATGCTGGAGAGTTACAGAGAAGGAAATGTCGAAATTGTCCTCTTTTCACACAACATGCCTAAGAAAAATTCACCGAATCTTTTGGCCGAATACCATCACCAACCAAGATCTGCTTACTCGGAGCAAGCAAGAGGACATGTACACCATCATAGCTGGCAGACGCTGGAGCTGGGTTGGCCATGTCCTCAGAAGAGACCCCGATGCCATCACAAGAACAGCTATGCTTTGGACCCCTGAAGGAAAATGAAAGAGAGGCCGACCAAAAACAACCTGGCGGAGGACTGTGGAGGCTGAGATGCAAAGAATGAACCAGAGCTGAGGCACTGTTCGAAGGATGGTCACCGACCGAGCAAATGGTACCTGTGTCGAGAGTAATCTTGAGCGAAGGTTGATACCTTTGAAGACGTTCGTTGTTATACTCTTAGTTTGGTTGCTGTTTGACCATTACTGCAGAGCAGGGGACACAATCTCGACACAACTGGGTATCTCGTAAGATGATAAATGAGCCCAGACACACAGTTGTGATAAGTCACAAGTGTGGTCTCGTCTCAAGATAATAGAACCGTATAGTTATCTCCCAAGACTATACTGGTAATAAGTTCTAGTTAGTTTATAAAATTGTCAGTTCTATTTTCTTTTAAATTTGGATCACATGGTGCCCAATAAGAGTTAAAATAGTTTAAAAATAATACTGAATAACTGACAAGAACAAAACTTTACTTTAAAAATTGTAAGGTGGATAAGAGAGTTAATTGGGTATAGCTAATTTGTGTTGTTATTAACTTGGAATTTTAGACAGCTAGTTAAAGCTGCTAATTCTACACTAGCGAGAGAGAGAGAGAGAGAGAGAGAGAGAGAGAGAGAGAGAGAGAGAGAGAGAGAGAGAGAGAGAGAGAGAGAGAGAGAGCGTGAGCGTGAGAGAGAGATAGTGAGAGAGAGAAGGAAAAGCAAAAGAAAAACGAAAAAGAAGAAAATAATAAGGGCATTCGAAACGGAACAGGCCGAAAGTTCAGGAAAGAAGGAATAGGCCAATAGAGCCCAAGCAGTATAATGAAAGAACTAGAGAATGAAGGAAGGAGAACAGACTCTAAACCCTGTGCTAGTGGGTCGGGAAGTTCTCAGGCCAGCGATGGGGGAAGCCTAGAGAGTTCTCTTTCCAGCAGGATTTATAATTCAAAGACTCACACGAAATAGAGGTTTATTTTTCTAAATTCGAGTCCTTACCGCGACTTATGGCTTAGAGAAGGAGAAATACATGAAGTTACCACATAATCAAAGGAGATCATCTTATTATGTAATTCTGAAGATGCCCACTGAAGACCAGAACAACTATGAGATGCTGAAGAAAGCCTTACTCCAGCATTTCAAACTTAAAGCAGATACCGAGGCAAAATACACAAGAAGGCCAGGTGATGTTTGTGAAAATTGTCTGTGTGGTTTGCCAGTGGCTATCAGTCTGGTGGAGGAATTTGAATACTAGTGATGATTGTACAATCGCTTCCGCCAAGAAATTTCTGTAATCATTATTACAGATAAACATGTCTGAGGAGACATTATGAGCAAAACAGTCATTCAGGAATGAGATCACAGATATGTTCGCCAGTCTGTACAACAGAGACGGAAGTAATAATGTCGTACTTGGAAGACTGGTCATGGGATAAAATTTAAAATGATATTTTAAAAACACTCTGGTGATAATTAATGATTAAACACCCGGACATACCTAGTTCTCGTGCAGGGATTGGGCCAATTGGGAGCAGAAAATCGACATTCGTTTTCATTGGAAAATGGTGGGAAACACAATGTGGAAGCTTGGAGAGAAAAATGAAATTTAATCTAGATAATACGGAGGCTAAAACAGGGACTGCTTTGCAACGTCATAATAGGAACTCCAACAGGCATAGAAGAATAATACAGGATTTCGAATTAAGTGATAGTACAGAGTATTTGGGCATCTTTGAAACTTAAAACAACACCAGACTTTCTAAAGACAAAGACTGGAGTCTTAAGGAATCGGAGCACCCATCATAAGAGGAATTCTAAAATTACCCGACCAAATGTTCGAAGCATCTAATCTAAGTTGCTGTGTTCATTCATTTGTGCCAGGAGACTGTACATTCCAAAGGTTTGGGGTAAGTTGTACCACTACTTTACAATGTAAATTTGACACGTTTGTACTTGCTAGTGGTTATACAAGTCATACAAGGCTGGCAACTTCCGCATATGGAAATAGTCTTTTTATGAACCATCAGAGCAAGCGCTGGTTATTGCTTCATTTTAGTTCTCACATGGAACCCAAAGCAGTGGTAACCACAGACTCCGAATAAAGCAGGGAGTGTGTGATGATTACATCAGCAATAGCAGAGTGTATATTATCATTTGTGAGTTATAGTTAAACTTAAATGTGTGTATCCAGGCACAAGCCATATTACTCGCGCTGTTCAGACACATTTTTTCCGATTAAATTAACCAGATGAATAATGGTGATTTATCATCACATTTAATGAGTTATGATGGGTTTGCATTTAAAAAAAATTAAAAACTCTGAGAGACATTGTTCTTGACTTCTGAAATATCGTGTAAACACACCCAAGAGGTAGAAGCGTCATTATCCTTCTATCTACAACTGTGTTGAGAGTAATCATGTGCGAAGGTAGACACATTTGAAGACCCACAATATAATTTTGGCCACTTTTGGACCACTACTGCAGAGCAAGGGGAGGCAACCCTTAACATTTAGGTATAAATATACTATCTATAAACTTCATTCTACTTGCGTTTTTCAAATCAAGAAGTTATTGTTACTTTGAATTACCACAACGTTCCAATTATAACTCCTATAAGGAAGTTAAATATTGTCCCATGGCACTTACTGCCGCAGGGAGTGAATCGTTAGAGACTTGACCATACTGCATCCAGCTTTATGAGGTGGGGTAATAAATTCCTTTCCTCGATGTCTTTGTATGCCCTAAGCCATACAGCACATTCAGGTACCCTTTTACAGTTGGGTGGATTGGAGCTACTAGGTTTTAAACCTGAAACACGGTAATTTTTGTGTAAGAGGAAAGCGCTCTTACCGCCTAGCCAGTTGGACGCTTCAATAAAGTACATTAATATAGAAAAAAAACATACACTGCATGATCAGAAAAATACAGTATTAATGATTACACAATGTGCATAATCAAGTAACCAACACTTGAGTCAAGAAATAATGATTTTTAAATGCATAACAAAATAAATTCAACAGAAACAATAAAACAATAACAGACCTTGTTTAGTCCGTTCCTGGCTTTCCACCCTAGCCTGCTCTTGCTTGATCTTTGCTAAACACAAATAGTTAAGTTACTGTTAAACTCATTATCATTGACATCATTTAAATATACAGAATTTTAACAATTTATTTATCTTGGATAAGCATAAACTGAGACTCGAACCACAGTTGAGTAAGAACAAACGCCTTTTACATAGTTTACAAATTCAACTGATATACTAACAAACAGATCTTCTATAAACTGATAATATACAGACCAGAATGCTACATTGCGAAAATCATTTGAACACAATTTGGAACTGCATCTCATTCATCTTATTGGGTATCTGGACTATTGTCGCCTGCCATTATAAGACGTCAGTAAGTAACTATGACCTATTATTCATAGAGTCAGCCGAAATTAGCTCGTTAAGAAACTAGAGAGACCTATTCGCGACAGGTAGAAGAAGATAAGACGATTGTTCACCGATAGATAGTGATATATTAGGAATGCTGAAGAGTTGATTCTATATCCCAACGACAAAAAATTATATCCCTCGTATCTCCACGGAGAAATCTGTCATAACATTCTCAAATGCAGGATTTTACTTGTATGTAAATACTTGATACAGACAGCACGCAACGATATATTAACTGAACGTTGAGTTAAAGTTCACCAAAGGAAACTACGTTTAATGTGTATATTTACATATAAGGTCAGTAAAAGGAAAACTGATGATCGTGGAAGAAAATCTACAAACGGAATAAAATAAAATTGTAATTAATTAACGACTAGGTTAAAGATCTCTAGGGAGTGAATTAATGATAATGAGATAAAAGAGGAATCACCTGAAACCATTAATAACAAACCCTATACTCTATTCATTCTATCTAACGATGAGCAGATGTCGATGTATGATCATTCACTATTACCAACAGTAACTGTTCAGTGTTGTATGTCTTATTTCTGTGAGGTTGATGTAACTAATGTCCAAGCACTGCAGTGGATGAATTGATGTACGGTACTGCATGTTTAGTACGTGTGGCACTTGATGCAGCATGTTGGAAATAATGTACATATACGATTTAGATTCCCAATGTAGTATAAATTGATGGAACATTGAAATCTGATTCAGTTTAATGAATACTGCCCGGTGTTAAAGATAATAAATGCTAGCAGAATAGGATATTACATGTAGGACTTGTCTTTTGCACGGATTAATCTCAGACTTCGCGTGACATGAGTACATGCAATGAAATTATGTGAATGAATGCAATAATCAATTAGTAAATTAAAGAACCTCCCTATGCTGTCACCACCTGACGTGTAAGCAGTTGACAGCGGATGATATATTTCCTGCTAACATAGGAAGCTGTGATTTTCTGGCTGTGAATTTTGCTATCCATACTTATGCTTTCTAACTTCTTTCCGACTAGTGCCACGTCACTAATTGTGTAGAATAATGTTTCTGCAGCACTTCACTAAATCGAATCCTTTTTGGAGACGTCAGTATATTGTAACCAGAAATAGGAACTGGACAATGTACGACACACAAATATTTACTCTGGAAATGTATCACCACGTCATAAGGATTACTTTCGTATTCATGAAAAATGTCCTCTCGGTTTTATCCAGCTCCAGAGACATTTGGAAAGCTTCTGAAAACGTTCCCTACTCCACATAGCATCCAATAACGTAGCAGCATTTTGATCAGATGCAAAGTTAATCTCTTTTACACTCTAAAAGGGGGGGCTTACTTGGGTCATGGCTCCCAAGTGTCAGCCTCCTGCTGTCACGTGCAGATAATTTAACTCACTCCATCTTGGCTCCAGCTTTCAACTTCACACCTGTTTTTCAGCCTGTTTGAGGCCATTTTGAAAGTAACCCTTATGTTGAAAATAAATGTATGTCCTCAATTCCATCTTCTTCTTCCTGACCTCTTTTATTTTCATCTGTCTTCTACTTTTTTTGTCGTGGGTTCCTTTCATTGCCTCCCTGACTCCAAACACTTTACGACAGTGAAGATATAATGTGTCGCAGAAGATTTCCAGCTTTTTTCCAAGAACAACTGCTTCAGGTAGTATTCCAACTATTTCGACAAGGCTTCATCCAGCTGTTTCACAAAGCCGTCTTGCACTGGTAGGCGGAAGCTAGACGGCATCTCTTTTCACGTCCAAAGAAGTGCGTGAGATTATCATCATTTAGATCAACTTAAATATTCTCTGCCTTGTGGACTGGCTCCTGACTGGAATTTGTTGATATCTACCACTGATGAGCTCACACACCACTGTTACGTTCTACGGATTTTCAGGCCGCTCTGAGTAGAGAATTTCCTATCACGAACGAACGAACGAACGAACTTTATTTTCGAAGGGTAAAGAATTGGGCGCGCAGGCCCGTCTAACATTCTGCCCTTCCACTCTCATTTATCTTGCACGCTATATCTTTTGATTCCCACATGATGCTTTAAGCATTAATTTAAAGGCATGCAACATTGTAAAGTTACCATAACAGCATTCATTTACATTATGCAATCATAATAAAAAAATAAAAAAATGAGTAGGTTTTTTTTGGGGGGAAACAAACAAGCTAGTAATTGAGGGAAAAAAGTAATAATAAAATAAAATAAATAAAACAATAAATAAAAATAAATAAATTCTGTATACCGACACTCACTCATGCGGTCAATCAGTCTACATTTAATCTGTATTTTTTAATGTGTCATCAATCATCAATACAAAAATTACATAAACACATTCTCGCTTATGTCCATACATTATTGGTTGAAAATGAAATAATAATAATAACACTTTCTTACGAACTTCTGTAGCAGGAAAAGTCTTTGAGCAGTGAAAAAAAAAAAAAATTTCACATTTCTAAAGTGCAGTGGTATGCGGGTACATTCTCACGACTCACATTTCTAAAGTACAGTATTATGTGGGTACATTCTCACATACATTACATTATATAATAATATTTTAAAGTGAATATAATAATAATATTACATGGATATAAAACAAATTATTCACAAATAAACGAGCGGAGAAGGAAAGAAATGTTGACCTATGGATGAGATGTTGACAGGCAAATGCTGTTTCTATGGGGGTAGATAATCAATGTTGAGGAAGTGTTTGAAAAGTGCTTTGTTAAAAGAATATTGTGTAGGTAGGCTTTTTAGGTGGGGTGGAAGGTTGTTCTATAAGTAGGCACCAGAGTAGGCTAGACTCTTTTTGAACAGGTCGATCCTAGGTTTGGGCAGACGTAACTGATGTAGTTGTTGTCCCTCTCTTCTACTGGTTTGAAACAATGATCGTAGGTACGACAGGGCATTGTTAGATAGAATTGTGTGAGTCAGCTTGGCTTTGTTGTAGAGAAGACGTTTTTTTAGGGACAGTATTTGGGTTCTTTTCCTGTCCTTGTGTGTGGTGTCGTGCGATTATCGGTGATCAGACGTACAGGGAAAGATAGATCTGTAGACTGAAATCTAGCCTCTCACATGACACGATATGAATATATGTTCTAGTCCTGTTGATGAGAGACAGAGAAAGAGAGAGAGAGACGCAGAGAGAGAGAGAGAGAGAGAGAAATAGACGCTGACTGTAGATTCATTACGTTATAGCCAATGGAAGAAGATCATTACTTACTACTGTAATGTTATTATGTATGTATCTAAGCTTTACTACGTCCTCTTCACACGCTGTAGTGGGTTTGATGGTATTGTATGGTGGTGATGGTACTACGTGTGATGCATGAGGTCAGCTGTGAAGGCTCCTGAGATAAATTGTAACTGAGAGTTGTCAGAAGGCCCTTCTCGCTACCACTACGACCTCACACTTATCTTTTTTTTTTCTAATGAATGTGACTACGTTAAGTGTCTAGGGTAATGATATGTAATGTGGTGTGATAGTTTATAGACACACACACAGATATTTAAGAAGTCTAATAATATTAACAAATGTTATAATACACTGAACTAACTCAAGTGTGTAAAATTTTTGATAGAAATTTTCTTACATTTATTTTGTTCTGGATCAAGTTTTATTTTGACCAGAACTTATAAAGATTTAGAAATTATGAAAAGAAATGCATGGAATATTACATAATAAATGCAAGAGTGTACATATGTATGTACTATACTATTTAGTTTTATTAATGTTTATAGTAGTCATCTAATTGGGAGGATAGTTTAAGGCTTGTGCTGTTGGGGTGGCCTCATCACTCCAGTCTATATTGACTACACAGTGTCCAGTACATTGCAGGAATTTTATGGGATTGTTAGTAACTACTTTGAGTTGGTGAATTCTCAGCAGACCAGAGGCTCACTCAACTTTGAAGATGTAGCTCTGGTGCTGGGATCTGGTGGCCCCACCTCTCCGTGCTTGGGGGCAATAATAGTGGTCTGGTGGCCCCACCTCTCCGTGCTTGGGGGCAATAATAGTCTGCTCTGACACAACGTTACTGCACGGATCCACTCTGGTAAAATCACCAACTTAGTTGACACCGCCTTGGTGCCAACTGAAACTCACAGCTCAGATTATGAATAAAGAACACAGAAATGCTAGCAAAACTCAGCTGAGCTGCTGGCTATAGTATGGCGTCCCTGAACTTATTTCAATTTATTTCATTTGGAAATCACCACACTTGAAATTTACTGTGTCTATCACTGGACAACTTATTCTGAATGACCCCAAATGCGCGTCTGAGCGCCGATAATATGATTGTCTGTGGCCAATCACTGCCTTGTGTTTTTTTTAAATTCAAATTTCCTACACTAAAGTCATTTCAGTCATGCTTCAGTCAAGTATGGATTTTTATCTGTTAGTCTGTCCGTCTCTACTTGCGTTTTCACAAAAACGTACTTGTTTTTTTTTTGAACCAACCTATTCATCCCCTCTACAATTTTGCCTGAAAAGTTATTTTTAGCCACAGCTTCCACCAATTCCCCTTCTCTTTCATTCTAACTAGATTTGGACACTTGAGTCTTCAAGGTCGCGATTTTTGTGCAAATAGTGACATGTTTTATTCAATGCAGTCTTTCGCTGATGTGAACAACACAGTCTTTTGTCAATGTCTTCATTATTATCTATCCGTCTGTATAATTAAAAGCATATTATTTCACTGCTCAGAATGGGCCATCCGGCCAGCTAATTTTTATATTCCTAACATTAATATTAAGAAAAAGTTACTTTTTAAATTTTGTAATATTTCAAGCATCTGCGTTTAGCCGCTGAATTCAAATCAAAGGCTTGGTATCGCAAAAGCGTCCCTTTCCGTACCTCGTGTCAATTTGGGGACGTGAATTTTTACTTTCCCCCCCCCCCCCCCCCCCCCCCCCCCCCCCCCCCCCCCCCCCCCCCCCCTCCCCCAATTGCGTCTCCTTAGCCTTGCTAGTCTCACGCAATTTTTCAGTCATATGTTTTTTTCTTTTCCTTTTTGATCCGCCGTTCTCATCCCGTTCAAATGGTAACCGTTTTGACTTCCCGTCTAGCAAGTCAATTTTTATGGAGGGTGATGACCCGCGGTCAGGGCGATCATGTACTATCAGCAGCCTACGCATTATGTTTTTATCCTTACATGTTATCTTTGGAGGTATTTTAACGTTGTATCTCTGTTAATTTTACGACACATCTCCCCACTTGAAAACATGCCTATGGCAAGTTCCAAAACCAGCGATACACATAGGTAAAATTACTCCTCACGTCTGCCACTACTCTAATTTTGATCACAGGGGTGCCGACTGAGGAAATCTGCACCGACATTCAATTTGCCTGGGATATATTGGATACTAAACTGATAAGGTTGAAGCAATAAAGACCACCTCAGCAATCTTGCGTTTTCATGCTTAGCCTGAGATAAGAATACGAGAGGCTGATGGTCCGTCTCGACCACAAAAGTCCTACCATACAGATAGATTTGAAACTTCTTTATTGCCCAGATTAACGCTAAACATTCTTTTTCGCTTGTGGAGTATCCTTGTTCCGCCTTATTCAATTTGCGGCTTGCATAAGCGACTGGTTTCAGTTCCCATCAGGTGAAGATGATCTTTGCAACAAAGCCCCTCCGAGTCCTACATTACTTGCATCGGTTCTTAAGACAAAGTCCTGTGTCAAATCAGGCAGTTTGAGAATAGGCTTGCTAGTGAGTTTTTCCTTTAACTCTTGGAACGCTAGTTCACATTGTGCAGTCCAAATAATTTTATCTGGAAGTCCCTTGCGAGTCAGATCAGTCAGAGGAGCACAAATAGCGTTAAAATTTTTGATGTATTTCTGATAAAATCCGCATAACGACACGAATGATCGCACGTCCTTTTTTGTTTGTGGCCTAGGTGCTCTCTGCAGTTTTTCCAAATTCTTAGGATCAGGGGTCATATTACCCTGATATACAGTGTGCCCCAAGAATTCCAACTCTTTGCATCCAATACAACATTTTGTTGGCCTAGCAGTTAAGTTCGCCTCCCGAAGCCTATTAAATAACATTTCTAGAGCTTCAATGTGTTCTTCAAATGTCTCTGTGGCGACGAGAATATCATCCATGAAATTCGTGATACATGGGTTATTCAGGGGATCCAACAATTTGCGCATCATCCTTGAAAACACACTCGGAGCATTTTTCAGTCCGAATGGTAGCATATTGAATTCATAATGTCCATCCGAAGTGCTAAAAGCCAAATAAGGTCTCACTTCAGGCTTCACCGGGATCTGGTAATAGCCTTTACTAAGATCCACCTTTGAAAAGTATTTTGCCTTGTTCAGTCTGGCAAATAACTGTTTTGTGTCTGGTAATGGATCCACTTGTCCTTCTGTGACAGCATTCAGTTTCCTGTAATCTATGCACAGTCTGTGTTCCCCAGACGGTTTTCTCAACAAAACGACACTAGAACTAAAAGATGATTCACTGTGCGAAATAATCCCCTCCTTCAACAAATAATCTATTTCTTCCTTCAATGCCTTCTCCTTCGCGAACGGAATAGAATAGGCTCTCATACAGATTGGGTTTGAGTCTACCAGTTTCATGTCATACTGTAGCAAATTTGTATGGCCTGGTTTATCTGTTAATACATCTGTATGTTCCTCCAGAACCTGTTGAACTCTCTCCCTCTGATTTTTAGTCAGGTGCTTACTGACTTTTACCTGTGCTGCTGTTTCACAAGGATGTAATGGGTATTCATGTGAGGTGAGTGGTTCCTTTTGCATTTGAGTTGCGATAGCTAAGGTCAGTAAGGGGGTGCTTTCCTGGAGTGGTCTGTCCAGATACTTCTTTAACAGGTTTACATGATAAACTTTCTCCTTCCCCTTTTTGTCAATTTTATAGTTTGTTCTAGACACCTTCTCTAGAACCGTATATGGACCTTGCCATCCAATTTGTAATTTATTCTGGCTTCCGGGTAGTAGAAGCAGCACCTTCTCTCCGACTGCCAGTTCCCTGTCCTTTGCCTTCCTATTAAAATATGCTGCATGTTTCTTCCTGGCTTGTTTCAAATTATCATTTGCCAGTTTCCATCCAGCTTTCAAACGAGTGGTCAGTTCGTTCACGTATTGATAAGATGAGGTAACAGTCTCTTCCGCCTTCTCATCTGTCCAGGTCCTTAATAGAGCTTCTAATGGACCTTTTATTGGCCTCCCAAATAGCAGAGTTGCGGGAGCCATCCCGGTTGAACTATGTGGTACCTCCCGGTACGCAAACAATGCGGCGGGCAGGAATTGATCCCACAGATCCGGTTTTTCGTGTGCCAGCTTTCTCAGGATAGAAATGAGAGTCCCGTTGAACCTCTCTACCTGGCCGTTCCCTTGTGGATGGTACGGACTACAATGAAAGTGTCTGGCTTGAAATAGTTTAAAAACCTCTTCCGTTAGTTTCCCCTTGAACTGAGATCCATTATCCGTCAAGATTTGATGCGGGAATCCTAATCGGGTAAATATTGTAAGTAGTGCCTCTGCTACATGTTTTGAATCAATTGATGTCAGGGCTACCGCCTCTCCCCACATAGAACAAGTGTCCCACAGAGTAAGGATGTAACTGTTCCTCCTCTTGGTCCGAGTGAGAGGTCCTACAATATCCACTGCAACCCTCTCAAAAGGTGTTCCCACTATGGGCATTTCCCCTAGAGTTGCAGGACAGTCCAGTGCTTTGGAGCTACCCTTTGACATTCTGGGCAGGATTTGACATATCTTTTTATATCCTCCGTTATCCCTGGCCAGAAGTAATGACAAGCTATACGCTGTCCTGTGGCGCTGATCCCCATGTGACCACTGAAGGGAATCGCATGCCCGAGTTCCATCACTTTATCTCTATATGAAGTGGGAAGAACCAGCTGGTTGTGACCATTTGTTCCAGTTCCGGCCTTCCTGTATAAGAGTTTGTGCTTCATGAAATATTCCCCCTTGCTCGGAGGTGTGTGGCATTTGGGCAATTTTTTAAAACATGGCTTGAGTGTCCTATCCTCAGCCTGCGCCTTCCTCATCTCCTCTGGATGAGCATTTATAGGTTCACCTTCTTCCTCCTTCCTCTGTGACCTGGTCTGCACTGTCGCCATGATCACAGGTTTCTCGGGATTCCCCAAGAAGACGTATCTACACCCCAATATCAGAGGGTAGATTGGTTCATCTATCACTGCTGCTGCTCTGATTTCTCCTTCCACATAGCGAGTTTTCACCGTTATCCTTGCGATGGGAAGTGTCATGAGTGGTATGTCCTTGGTCGCCCCTTGTATTTCCACTGTTTCTGTGGTATACTGACTTGGGTCCACTAGGCTAGACTTCACAACTGAATCATAATCCAAACCTGTATCATAAAGGCACCTTATGGTGACCCCATTACAAATAACATCCTCACAAACTGGGGGGGTGATAAGGTTCCTGTTGTCCATTAGGATTAACCTTTAATCTTTGCGTCCCCGACTTCATTGCAGCAATGTTTGAAGGTTTCCTTCTACAAAATTCGGTGTTATGGTTATCCTTCTTGCACCATTTACACCATCTTTTTCCTTGGTTCAACGGTTTTCTTTCATTGAACTTTTGGTCATTGAACTGTGAGTTTCTGTCTCGGTAGTCATTTCTTGGCCGTTCAAAATTTGTCCTACCTTTATTTCCCTGCTCTCTATTATCAAATTTATTAAATTGCTGTGGAGCTTTAAAATTATCTATGTGCTTCTTTTTAGCACCACTTACCTCTGCCTGGGCTGCCTGATACCTCTCAGCGACATTTAAAACCTTCCCCAACTTCTCTGCACCTTGTTCCATGAGAAATTTTCTCATGTCTGGAGCCATGGACTCTCTCAATTGCTCAATCATGATCATTTCTTTAAGATCTTGGGTCTTCCCCAAAGCAGTCCATTTCTCCAAATAGGTTTCTAGTCTGGCAGAGAATTGGTGGTATGTCTCCCCAGACAACAGTTTGGCATTTCTAAATTTCTTACGATAAAATTCCCCATTTTTTTCGTACCTCAATAACAAAGCCTGCTTTAACATGTCATAATTGTCTTGGTCTTCCCTGTTCATTTTAGCAAATACTTCATAAGAAGTACCTCTCAGTCCCTGTGATAGCTTTAAACTCCACCTCTCTCTCTCTAACCCATATGTAGTAGCTAATAACTCAAAACGTCCTAGGTACCCCTCTATGTCATCGTCTTTTTCAACAAAATGGTCTAAATGAAACCCCATAGCTGAGTTTGAGGCTCCCAGACTAGGCGTAGCATCTAAGGCAAAAGGGCTGGCACCATTTTCAGGAGCCTGGCCTTGTAATTCCAGCTCCCTTAGTCGTAATTCGTGCTCCCTTTGCAACCTTCTATCTTCTGCCTCCCTTTCGGCCTTTTTATCTTCTGCCTCCCTTTCGGCCTTTTTATCTTCTGCTTCCCTTTGCTGTCGTTTTTCTTCTGCCTCAATCTGCAGAATCTTAGTCTCAGCCTCTAACCTCTTCTCTTCAGCCAACCTTTCAGACTCTAATTTTCTTTCAGCCTCTTTTTCTAATCTCCTTTCTTCCCGTTCAATATATTTATCACATTCAGCCGTTACGTATTGAATTAAAATCTGACCATCCATTCCCATCTCCTTTGCGGTCAGCACAGCAGCTGATCGGAATTTTGCTAGCTCCGCCATACTTTTTAGACAATATAATAATATACAAGATAAATCTCTAACCACTAAATTACTTCTAATTACTATAGTCTAAATAATTCTAATTAATTAATTAACTAATTACTTATTACTGGCTGTGAAGATTCACCAACTTTTATCTGCAGGGACACTTTTAATTTTAAAGGGAATTTTACAATTTTGTTCCCCTAATTTTATTTCTCCCACCAGGAGATCCTAATATTACTGTTGGGCTAATGATCCCGGGACAAAGAGACCCCAATATATGTAATTAATTTAAATCCCAAGATCGAGCCACCCAATATATGTAGTGGGTTTGATGGTATTGTATGGTGGTGATGGTACTACGTGTGATGCATGAGGTCAGCTGTGAAGGCTCCTGAGATAAATTGTAACTGAGAGTTGTCAGAAGGCCCTTCTCGCTACCACTACGACCTCACACTTATCTTTTTTTTTCTAATGAATGTGACTACGTTAAGTGTCTAGGGTAATGATATGTAATGTGGTGTGATAGTTTATAGACACACACACAGATATTTAAGAAGTCTAATAATATTAACAAATGTTATAATACACTGAACTAACTCAAGTGTGTAAAATTTTTGATAGAATTGTCTTACATTTATTTTGTTCTGGATCAAGTTTTGTTTTGACCAGAACTTATAAAAGATTTAGAAATTATGAAAGAAATGCATGGAATATTACATAATAAATGCAAGAGTGTACATATGTATGTACTAGACTATTTAGTTTTATTAATGTTTATAGTAGTCATCTAATTGGGAGGATAGTTTAAGGCTTGTGCTGTTGGGGTGGCCTCATCACTCCAGTCTATATTGACTACACAGTGTCCAGTACATTGCAGGAATTTTATGGGATTGTTAGTAACTACTTTGAGTTGGTGAATTCTCAGCAGACCAGAGGCTCACTCAACTTTGAAGATGTAGCTCTGGTGCTGGGATCTGGTGGCCCCACCTCTCCGTGCTTGGGGGCAATAATAGTGGTCTGGTGGCCCCACCTCTCCGTGCTTGGGGCAATAATAGTCTGCTCTGACACAACGTTACTGCACGGATCCACTCTGGTAAAATCACCAACTTAGTTGACACCGCCTTGGTGCCAACTGAAACTCACAGCTCAGATTATGAATAAAGAACACAGAAATGCTAGCAAAACTCAGCTGAGCTGCTGGCTATAGTATGGCGTCCCTGAACTTATTTCAATTTATTTCATTTGGAAATCACCACACTTGAAATTTACTGTGTCTATCACTGGACAACTTATTCTGAATGACCCCAAATGCGCGTCTGAGCGCCGATAATATGATTGTCTGTGGCCAATCACTGCCTTGTGTTTTTCAATTCAAATTTCCTACACTAAAGTCATTTCAGTCATGCTTCAGTCAAGTATGGATTTTTATCTGTTAGTCTGTCCGTCTCTACTTGCGTTTTCACAAAAACGTACTTGTTTTTTTGAACCAACCTATTCATCCCCTCTACAATTTTGCCTGAAAAGTTATTTTTAGCCACAGCTTCCACCAATTCCCCTTCTCTTTCATTCTAACTAGATTTGGACACTTGAGTCTTCAAGGTCGCGATTTTTGTGCAAATAGTGACATGTTTGATTCAATGCAGTCTTTCGCTGTTGTGAACAACACAGTCTTTTGTCAATGTCTTCATTATTATCTATCCGTCTGTATAATTAAAAGCATATTATTTCACTGCTCAGAATGGGCCATCCGGCCAGCTAATTTTTTATATTCCTAACATTAATATTAAGAAAAAGTTACTTTTTAAATTTTGTAATATTTCAAGCATCTGCGTTTAGCCGCTGAATTCAAATCAAAGGCTTGGTATCGCAAAAGCGTCCCTTTCCGTACCTCGTGTCAATTTGGGGACGTGAATTTTTACTTTCTCCCCCCCCCCCCCCCAATTGCGTCTCCTTAGCCTTGCTAGTCTCACGCAATTTTTCAGTCATATTTTTTTTTCTTTTGATCCGCCGTTCTCATCCCGTTCAAATGGTAACCGTTTTGACTTCCCGTCTAGCAAGTCAATTTTTATGGAGGGTGATGACCCGCGGTCAGGGCGATCATGTACTATCAGCAGCCTACGCATTATGTTTTTATCCTTACATGTTATCTTTGGAGGTATTTTAACGTTGTATCTCTGATAATTTTACGACACACGCACACATAAGTTTCACAATGCACACAATAACGCTTGATCAGTTTGCCGCCATTCAACTTTATTTCTTTATGCTCGTACCTGTGTAGTTTCGTATTGTAATGTATTATTACATTCCCACCATTTTGAAGAAAAAAATGTGTGCAAACATTTCTATTGAAAAGGAACAACACATATTTAGGATAACTCGCAGCAAAACTAATAATGCCAATATAGATATAGAATGTTAACTCAAGAACAAGAATCAACTTGTGTTAAACTGCGTTTGGGAAAAGCTATTACACAAAATGTTTCATGTGAGAAGAATATGTATGTGTAATGTTCAGTGTGAGCATATATGTCACTGTCTGTATCGGCTGGGAGGTTTCACTGTGCGGCCAGAACGAGTGGTGTAAAGGGTTGGTGGTTCTGCTGAAGTTCCTGGTTTAGCTAGAGTTGGTTGTGATTTCATCCTTGATAGTTGTTGGTTTTGTGGGTTACCAAGGTCTGGAGTTACTGCATTGCCTGTTGAAAGCATGGGAATATTCTTCTCTGTTGTGTTCTGTGGGATTTATCTTATGTCCACTCTGTTTTGCCTCAGGAGGTGGTCGCTGCTGTCTGGTCTTAAGGTATAGCTCCTGGGTTCAAGGTTTCTGGAAATGATTGTTGCTTTTGACCATGTGCCGCTGTTGTGGTTGCTGACCAGGATATAATAGTGGTAAGTCTTTAGCACATTTGTCATAATTGGCTTTCTGACCTTGCTGACGATGCTGAAGTCTATCATATGTGCTGTCTTTGTGTTGTGGACGGAAGTGGACCTTAGATGGCAGAACACTTTAATTCTTCTATCAAACATGAGTTCTGCTGGACTGTCAATCTTACTGTCTATGGGTGTCGTTCTCCATCGCAAGAGTGCTAGGTGTACATCCACTGTTCGTTCTTGTTTTCTTCATGACTGACTTGATAGTTTGTATTTGTCTCTCAATGAAGCCATTAGATTTAACGTATCTAGGCGATTATGTTGTGTGTTTGATCTTCCAGTCCTTAGTGAAATTTCTGTATGCTTGACCTGAGAAATGTGGACCGTTGTCAGATAAAATTTCATCAGGGATGCCAAATATGCTGCAATGCATCTTTGTAATGTCTGCAATAACAGCAGATGGTGAGGGTTGTGGCAGTTTCTCAATGATGGGAAATTTGCTGTAATTATCAGGAATAATAAGATAGTCATTATTGTTGATGGAGAAAATATCAGTCCCTATAATGCTCCAAGGGCACAATGGTATGTCTGATGGTATGAGAGGTTCTCTGCACTGCCTCTTGGCATGTTCTGTGGCAAGTTTATGTTTAACATGTATAGGATATTTTCTAGGTGGGTCTATCTTTGGTTCAGCGTTGTCTTTTAAAAAGAGTCTTGCCTTTCCTGGAAGTTTGCCTATTCTGTCAAACTGTTTGAGAATCGCTGTTTAAGGTCATCTACTCCAGTGATGTGTGGAGTAAGATGTTCTTTTTTGTCAGCTTTAATATTGTTAACGGCTACCACCCGCAGCTTATCTCACATTGGGAAACCTAAAATTGCAGGTCCTTCAACATCTACCAGGTAAAATGTTGACGACGTCCATTCAGAGTCTCTGTATGAACATTCAAGTGTTGTTGCTCCAAAACAGTCTATTTTTGTTCCATTGTAAGCTCTTAGCTTTGTTTTGCCACTCCTACTTTTCACATCCCTTGTGGGAAATCCTTGCTCATCCACCTTGTGAGGCATAATCTGTCTGAATATTCTTAGAGGAAAAGTGTTTCCTTGGGCACATGTGTCTATCTTGAAACGAATATATCTTTCTGTGTGCATTATTATCCTTGGTATTCTGAATTTTACTTTGCAGAAAGCCTGTGTTCTCTCTGGTTCGTTACTGAAAGTTAGTACCTTCACAATATCAAAAGTGAAAGGATCACTTTCTTCACTGGAGTCTAATTCTTCAGTCGTCATAGAATTGTTTGTTTTGATAACTCTCTGCTGTGAAGTTTGTGTTGAGCAGTGTCTCGTTTCCTCTTGAAACAAAATTTTCTCCAGTGGCCTCTCTTTCTGCAGTAATGACATGTAGAGTCGTTAGCTGGACAGTGGTTTTGTAAGTGGTTTAGGCCACAGCATTTACACATAGTACCACTGCTTGTATTGTGTTTTTCTTGTTGCTTAGTACCAGTTGCTTTGTTGTGTTTAGGTTTATAGCTTTTTACTGCATCCACATGGGCTGCTAATGTATCTTCTGAATTTGTTTAACCTTTAGTTTTTGTGCCTCATGTTTCCTGCCTTCATCCAGAAGAAGTTGTTGTAAAGTTAGTGTATCACTTTAGCTCAGTAGCCATTTCTGGAACTCTGGCATTAGTGTGCTAAGCAGTATCTGTTCAATAATTCGCTCTTTTTCTTCTTCTTTGTTAAATTTACATAAACTTGTTTTCTCCTTAATGCGTGTGAAGAAATCATCTAGACTTTCATCAGGTTTCTGTCGCAGGTGGTGAAGTTCTAATCTTACCGCTCAAAAGTTTGTGTGCTTTATGATCAGACATTTTTCAAATTCAAATTCGCCCAATATGGCTACGTGGTTGGTTGCTGATTCAACGGGCATGGCGGTAGCAAAACTATTGTAAATTGTCAAACCTTCATCGTCCAGTGTTTCTAAAATATATGGAGTTAAGGCTTGACCTTACAGACCAGTGGTCTAGGAATAGAGATCTATGCGTTGGCGCCATAATAGGAAAGCTTCACGTTTATCATCTCAACCGGCAAATCGCATTTGGGGTGCGCTACGGTAGTTTTAGGCTGCCATGGTTTGACCTCAACGTTGAAAGTTAGTTGAACAAACTGTACTAACGTATATCTTTTTGCATCGGACCGGTATGGACCACTGCCACGATGTAATGTTATTATGTATGTATATAAGCTTTACTACGTCCTCTTCACACGCACACATAAGTTTCACAATGCACACAGTACCACTTGATCAGTTTGCCGCCATTCAACTTTATTTCCTAATGCTCGTACATGTGTAGTTTCGTAGTTTAATGTATTATATTACAACTACCACCATCCTGGAACAGTTTTTAACACATCAATAAACACAAGACTAAAGTGCACATCTTGAATGACGTACAAAAAGCTACATACTCTGAAACCGTCTACATACACTGACCATGTGTCGCAGCACAGTTGGTTAAGACAGATGTTAAAGTATGTAATGTAAGAAAAAATATATAGGATCTCAGTAGTGCCTCGTGAAATTTTAAGAATCCTATGAATTAGGAGTAAAGTAGGAAGCTGAACATTCTCACAAAAAGATTATGTCTCAGCAGGGCAGTGGAGAATACATTATATTTCCTTGCGACGTATCTTCCCCCTATTATTCTTACCGAATTGTATGCTTATTATTATATTATGAACAGATAAGCCCCCATCCTTGTGTAACAAGGAAATGCCACATACATGGATTATGAGAACAGTTCAAGTAAGAAAAAAAAACTCGTATACTTAGTAAAGGGTATAATTTATGTACAAATATTTAATTCATTAACCACATATATGGCAACAGTAAACTGAAGAAAAAAAAACAAATCTATGTAAGCGAAAATAATATCATTATAAGCACTAAATAACTACAAGTCTTAGTGTGTCCGATCTGTCAGCACGTGCACTGGTGCAATATCAAGATGGTTGTACTTATAGGACGTTTTAGATCGTAGTGTTCACTTTGTAATAATTGGGAATGCACTTTCAATAATGTTCCTTGATTATTCTGGGTGTGAAGTTCTGAGTTAAGATCTGACTGAGATATCTGGAGGAAAAATTCTTAGGCTTTTGAACTTATCTGCAATCCTGTGTTGTCAGCCGTTTCGCAGGTGAGTGTGTGCTGTCATCCAGCAGTGGTTTGACTTTACACATTCGAGCGCTCATTTAAGCTCCTTTATATGATTATGAGTTAACGGTATCTATTTTTTTTAAAAATAGGTGTTTGCTACTTTTCTTTGTAGCACGCTCTTTCAACCATCTGCCATATACATGGAGCTGTTGATTATATCAGGGCGTGTTTCATTTTTTGTAATATGCTTTTGTTTGTCTTCATTTTATACTATATTATCTCTAGTAGGTTTTCTTTTAACTATTGTAGTTGTAGTTCAATGTGGTTTTATTATCGGAAATATGATATTGTCTAAACTGGTACTTTTTTTTTTTCACTGGAGGGTTTTTGGTCAATCCATATTTATCTGGGGGGAGGGGGAGAGGGGGCATTCTTTCACCAGTGTAGACTACTGGCTTGCAACCTTATTTATTTATTTGTTATATGTTAGCTTTTGTTTTTGAAATAAAGTGTTTTATTAACTTTTGTATTTCTGATGGGGTCTTAGGGCCTATGAGATTTTCTACACTCATTTCAACCTTCTGGTTACTACAGTATGTCTTAATGTTTTTCCTCTGTTCTTATATTTTTTGCAGTCCACCAGACAGTGTCTAATTGTGTTTGGTTCTTGACACTCTTCACGTGCAAGAGGGAGACCGCGCTATAAGTGGGAAGTTAACATCAAGAGATGGACAGGAAAGAGTGCACCATCAAGATAAGAGACATAAGACTTTGGAGATTCATTACAGCTGACTTTCGTAGCGGAGATGGCAGCTGATGATGAATAAAAATACTGCAGACGACATGGTACTCAACAGGGTAAAACGTGCTATGAAAGAGGTAGTATTGGACCTGCTGTCGTAAGGGTATACTGGCGCAACTACAACAGTAGTTGTCTCGGGGAATGGCTAATGAAAGGTGTTTTAAAGAAAGTCTCCTGAAACTGGCTCGTTAAGAAAGAAAGAGACGTAGTCGAGATAAGGACAAGCAGAACAGAATGAGAATGCTCTCCATTAGATAGTTTTTCTAGTTAATTATGCTTCTGTCCTCAAATCTTGATAAAGAAAGAGCCCACAACGTCATCTAAATGCAGAAATTTTACTATATATATATATATTTAACAGACAGCACGAGTGATACATTAACGAACTAGGTAAGGATCAACGCGGTCATAGAGTTTTGTAAATAATGTGAGCGTGAAACTATGTGAATAGTGAAATAATGATGTGATACTTTAAGTGTTAGCACACAGATGTCCAATCTATACTGTCCACATGTCGCTCAATGCTCCTCCACTGTATGATTATACACAGGAAAGCGTAGACTGTCCAATGTACGAGTATGGTGTGTCGTGTAGATGCCACATGATTTCTCCCCTTTCTTCCTGCCGTGATGGTAAAACAAAGGCCAAAAAAAGAGTATCTGATAAGGGTCTTCATAGGTATCTACCTTCGCTCAAGATTACTCTTGGTAAAGCTGTAATAGAAGAATAATTCTGCTTCTATCTTGAGTGTGTTTTTATAAGATATTTCAGAAATCAAGACCAATGCTGAATTGGTCTGAGCAATTTAACTTTTTATCTGCTTCCCACCTTTTAAGAAAAAATATTATGTGTTTTAGCTGGTTGAAGCCCCCCCAATTGATATAATTCAGTAAAATTTAACTTTAATAACTCTGTTTATCTTTATAAGTAAAATGACTGAAACATACGGATGCTGTTCAAAAAACAGAGATTAAATCAACCATAACTTTGTATATATATATATAGAGAGAGAGAGAGAGACAACAAATTTAAAAATCAATTATATTTAACAATGTAAAAATGAATAATACTTTATAGATTTATCGGCGTTGATGATCGGGCTGAGACTAATGGTAATAGTACATTTGGAAGCTTTTATAAAAAGCACGTTTCACTAGCTTTGCCCAACTTCAAAATGCTATATCTCAGCGAATATATAACGCATAAAAGTGAAATTTTGTGTGTGAATTTGAAATGGTATAGACCCTATGAATTAAATTTTTCATTAAAATGCGGCTATTGGTTTCAATTTTCGTTTCTTTGCGATATAATATAAAATCCTACTTGCCAACACACATCACACGCACACATATTGAAATGTCTACAGTAAATTATACGACCTCATTTGCACATTTTTGGCTTATCAAGCAATTGGCATGATTTTAGTGTGAAATTGCGTGAAATTGCACTTCTTGAACATAAAACAGTTTGTTTCCGGTGTTACGCACACATTGTCAATGAGTGGCGTGTCTACAAAAAGTATTGTTTGGTTAAGTAGGAAAAATGAGTCTGCGAGTACATTTTATGACATTACAGCAAATCACAAATAGGATTTTTAATTATTTCTGCAATGAAGCTACTCGAGGAAAACTATGTTACTCTATTTCAAACCCACAAAAGAGGACTATTCCTGCCTTGGGGATAAGCAAACGGTCATTGCACCGCTGGATAGCGACATCTGAAATTTGTAATTCCAGTGTTTTACACTCGAAAAATAGGCCAAGAGTGGTGGATAATTCTGACAGAGAATTGATCCGCAGAGAAATATGCAATATGTTTCACAATAATGAGGCAGTGACTTTAAGGAAATTGAAAATTTGGTTAAGAAAGAATAATGACATTGATATTTCCAAATCTACGCTATGGAGGACTATTAGGAGTTTGGGATTCAATTTTAGAAAATATGTTGGTGGTAGAAAACTTATTTGTGAGAAGCCTCATATAGTTGCAATGAGAAGCAAATATTTACGCGAGGTCAGAGAATTGAGAAGAGATTGATTATGATTTTGTGTATTTAGATGAAACTTGGATCAATGCGCACCACAGTAATGAACGAGAATGGCAATCATCTGATGGGACAACTAAGAGACTAGTATCAAGGAGCAAAGGACAGCGCCTAATAATTGCACATCCAGGAAGCAGCCATCATGGGCTTCTAAATAATACTTAAGTCACATTTTTTCACATAGACAAGGCAATCCATGAACATGGTCACAGATGTTTAAGATTGCCTCCTTACCATTCGCACTTAAACCCAATATAATTAGTGTGGGCTAAAATTAAGGAACAGGTAGCAACAGAAAATAGTACGTTCAAATTAAAAGATGTTGAAATACTTACAAAAGCCGCCATCTCCAATATAGCTACGGATTATTGGAAGAAATGTGAGAACCATGTGTTACAAGAGGAAGAGGAATATTGGAAGAATGATGGTTTGTTGATTATCAATTTCTCATAGACATCTGATTATGGTTCGGATGAAGTTTAATTTCTTTAAAGATGACCCTTACCGTTTGATAAAGGTTACCACTGATAAAGTCTGGTTATAAGACTGATAATGACTGGTTCCCAGATGATAAATGTCTTTATGATAAATACTGGTAGTTACAATCTTAAAGTCACAATCTGATTGTTTTACAACTACTGTTCGTTGTCTGATACTGACGTGTTTAGTGCTGGTGCGTTTGGTGAAGAAGTGAGTGTGTGTTGCAACGGTCACTCACAGTAACGTACATAAGAGTCATTGATTGCTGAAAAGCCTGGTGACGTTTCTCAGACACTTTAATCACGCCACAACACCATACAAATGACATCAACGAAATACAGTTATAATAGATGAAATAATACCGGTAAGTTCTCAATGTTCACCCTGCATATGAACTAACAAATAACACAGGTAAGTTCTCCTCCCGGCCTCGACGTATCGTCAAGAACTTTAAGATGTTCATGGATCCTATCAGCGCTATCTCATTCTGTAGGCTACCAACACCGCAGCCCTACCAATATATGTTCCTGGACCCACTCAGTAGTAATATATCTGAAATCCTTAGCGCTCTCCCTTTCTGTAGCCTGTAAAGATCCCAGTGCTACTAATATATACTCATGGATCCTCCAAATAATGCATATGGCCTCAAATAGCACCTACTGTCATAGCAGTGCAAGAATATATTTATGTTCATGGATCCGTCAAATAATGCATATGGCCTCAAATAATGTATATATCTCCATGGATCCTCTATCAACAATAATACGTATCAAATCACAGCCTGTGCACATCAAAGCCTATTACACAGCTGTATCAAATAATGGACATTATATCTCCATGGATCCTCTATCAACAATAATACGTATCGAATCACAGCCTGTGCACATCAAAGCCTATTACACAGCTGTATCAAATAATGGACATTATATCTGCAGATAAATCACATATTAACCTAATGGATTCACACATAAATATCCATTAGCAATTCTGGTACCAACATATTCCCAGGTACCCTCCGAAAAAACATGGCCACTACACACTTTAACATGGCCACACCATTCTTCCCCGAACACCCTCTGGGGACTCAATGTCACTCAAAAAACCTTTACCCAGAACCCCTCAGTCGAAACACCTGACCCGGGCAAGCTGGGCGAATATCGCTCACCTCAAAAACTTAAACAAACTCATCTCACACGGGACACGCCGTGAGATGTTTGTAGCGATCAACACGCTATATTCTCGTCCATACGAGCAAACAATAGATTTATATTTTTAAATCAATTAACCAAGCGGGACAACCAAAATCCGACTTGTATCTCCTAAATTCCTAACACTTAATTCCCTTGGACTAGGAGTGGGGTAATTCAGCCTGCAACAGCTTACACCACCCCCCGAGGAAAAAAAAATGATAACATCATTTTTTTTTTTAAAGTACCTTACAAAAATTTAGGGGACAATGAAATTCTATTATCCAACTAAAAACAATATGTGTTAAGTCAGAAAAATATTGCAGGAAAAATATATGCATCAAGTGTATAGTAACCAATGAGGCATAGGCACAAACCTCAGATAACAAAATCAGAAAAGGCGAAACCATCACCAATATGACATGGTACTAATAATAATTTACGCAATACCTATCATATAAAATAAATACAATCATCAAAAATAGCTACGTCATATCTAATCATATAATATACCCAACCATACAACAGATAGAAGTATAAGTAGAGTAAAACGAAAAAAGTACCCAAATAGAATCACGAGACACGCAGGCGAATCCTGGAAGTATAAACCAAATGAACTGCTAGTGAGAAATCAATAGCAGAAATGGAATACAATGAAGAATAATTCGCACCGAAAAAATCAAGAGAAGATATGTATGTAGACGAAGATGGTAATAATACTTCATAATTACCAAACAACATATGATAAAACTACATACAATCATATCACAAAGTATAGAATACAAAAGCAATGTATGTGTGTATAACAAAACACCAAGCAAGCTATAACTAAGTAAAGCATAATAAATAAGTTAACCTAGTTATCAAAATCATCCATACGCAATAATGAATTATCATAGACAATACTCATATGAAATCGATAGTAACATCAATATCATTAAATCTGGATGACTAGTATCAATAAATTCAAATTGACACACTATGAGATGCTAAGTAAAAAAAAAACACATCATAATATCAAAAAATATTTTTCAAATGTATTACCATTACTACGCATTGGTACACCCCTAGCGCATAGTGAAGCGTTGGGTACAGAAAAATATTACAATGCCAGAAAAATATTTTCTAAAAAATACAATACAAAAAATGTCGTAACCCTATGTTACCGAAAAATTGCATATTTATTTCTAAGTAATTTAAATCCATAATGAATATATCAAAAATGATATCGATGTTAACAAAATGTATGATTTCTAACAAAAAAAATCATATCTTTGAGTAGACGCATAATAAGCGCATACCAATTTAACACGATTCGAAACAGAAAAAATCCACGGGAAAAACAAACACCCCGTTATATGCATAACAATCTTGTAAATACATAAAAGAATATCATATATATGAATAGCTGCTTTAACTAAACCTTTGGATCACATCGATCAATCAAAAGTATCAGCTATCATAGTTAACTGTCCATATTCAGTTTAATTAGACCTATAAGTAATGTATGCTGACAATCTCGTTAAGTTCACTATAATGTTCCTAGCTGTAAATTTATAATTTTTGTCAACTTTATATGAAATACATTATAAAGAAATCCATAATCAATAATTACAATTAATTAATTACTCATGATGTAAAAATATAAGAAAAAAATTAAATCTAGTGCAGAAAAATACTTTGGAACTCTCTGAAGACGACTATTGCATTACGCATAGCCACAGAGTTTGTGCATATGGCTGGCAATCTCTTCTTATACAACTATCCTAGCAATCATAAATGCTGGAGCACATCAATATTTGATGTTGCTGCTATCGTAGCTCTAAGCTCACAATGTAGCATAAAGGTCAATCATATATGAACTAAATGCCCCTTGTCATCTAACTAGCGTGAAAAAAAATTGCATACTCCATTACTCGCAATGAACAATTAAAAAAAAATTAGAGACAAGTCACTTCAAACCAGTATATAGTACTATTCCTTATTCCAATCATAATATGTACTTAATGACTATCAAAACTACAACAATGTGAAAATAGTTTGTAAATGAACTGATATGTAATCAAAACAGAGTCATACAAACAAGCACCTGATGTTGTAATAATGGATAAATATAAACATACACGATGTTTAATACAACACTATCTAATGCATCACATTATACAATACAATCTTTTATTATTCGAAAAACCCAAATGTAAAATATAACATAACTCCTGCGGTGTAGAAAATTCAGCGCCGAAAAAAATACATAAACTTGAAATGGCAAGATCGAATAATCTGTGATGTACATGCTGATCGGCTACTTCATCAATCATACAGTTGTAAGGCAGCATATACTCTTCTCATTTAATGTGATACAAGAGCACTGCTTCTATTTCAAAGAAGTAGCTGTGAATAAATACAAATAAAAAACTTGCATTTAATGAACGGTAGGATTTAACGATGTAACACGGAAAATAAGAACAAATTTACCATCAACCGTGGCTATGAAAACATCCAGCCCTCTTCACGTCTATCAAGAAACCTTCCTTCATCACGTGGAGACGACACAGAAGGCTTGGGAAGAAGCTCATCGTAACTCAAGGTCGTACCGCTCTAGGCTGAAACAAAGTTTTACATTCCAAAACAGCGGGAACAAGAAGTATTATTACAAAAACCATTACCCTTATTATTCCCAACTGTATTATTTTTAACCTTATGCTCTTGTTGAATGAAGTAATTCTGGTTATGCACCATATCATTTCGATATCTGTCCCAATTACTATTTCCATAAAGAGCATTTTTTTCTCTATTGGAAATATTATACTGCTTTGAGTCGCAGTTAGCGTAATTATGATTATTGTACACTCTTTGTTTGGGACCGATGTTATGTCTAACATCCCAATTAGCATTATTGTGTCTATCATGTCTCATCTGATCAAAATATCTGCCAGATGGATATTGTTGTCTTTTAACACCATTATCATAACGTTGACAACCGTTAGTGTAATTATGTCTATCATGTTTTCTAAAATCCCTAGAATTTGCATGTTGACATTTGTTAGACTGGTTTAGATCTCTAGGAGATGAATAATTACAATCTGAAAGACTCCCTTGGTACTTTCTAAAATCTGAATTATTTCTCCTGTTAAAATTGTTCCCATTCTTTACTGTTGCAGGATGCTTAACACCCTGACCAATAACAGGAATAATAGAATCTCTATGGTTACCATCATAATAGGTTTCTTTTTTGAAACAAGTATCAATAGCTTTATCTCCTTTTACCAATTTGTCAGAATTTCTAAAAGTAGCTACACTGTTGGTTTTATACAAACTTTTTTTCTGATGTAAAGTACTGACTTTTGAAATAGGGTTATTCTTATTAGCTTGACGCCAAGAAATAGTAATATTAGCAGCATCACTAGCGTTACGTGGGAAGTTGTATTGTCCTCGCAGGGATCTATGTCCACTTTGTTTAACCTTAGTATTATCGTCAAGTGTATCTTGCTGTCTTTTTGCACTCTTGATTTGTTGATAATCAATTTTATGTCTTATATTGTCAACATTGACCGAAGACAGGGTTTTGTAACCCAAAAGAACATCAATTAAACCATTCAATCTTTTTCTCAACTCACTGATCTCATCATTTCTGAGTGAAATCTGTTCACTTTGTTTGTCATCTACGTTATCACATGCCAAATCTTTACAGCTTTCCTTCGCTAGCAATTTCTCAATCTTAGCTAATTTATCTTCCTCCATTGTTGACTCATCCATTCTCTTCTTCTCCTCCTTTCTTATCTCACTATCATGGCTATTTCTAAGCGCATTAACCTTCTCCGTAGATACATTATTCGTAAGTAATCCATACTTTTCTTTAAGTTGGTGACTAAAATTCGTATTGTCGCCCAATAGCTCCGTAAGAGTTTCATCACATAACTTCTGACATTTCTTGGCTTGAACTCTCAATTTCCCATGAATCTCTTTCTTTTCTTTCAGTTGGCTACTGAGAATATTATTGTCATCCAGCACGTCATGAAGCATATTTATATAAGTCTCTTCACGAACATTGCTGTCAATCTTCAATTTGTCATACATCTCATTTTTCTCCTGCATTCCTTTTCTGAGATTAGTAACCTCGACATCTTTGTTCCTCCTCTGAGTTTTCAACTCTTTGTTCTCGTTTAATGCAGACTTCAATGCTGCTTGAGTGCCAGCAAGTTCTGAGTTTGATTCATATAACTCACTTTTAAGTCTAGTCACTGTTGTATGTAGTTCGCTGTCTTTAGCAACATTTTCTAAGAAGTTCTTCCTTTGCTGCTTAGCACTTTGTTTAATGACTTTCATTTGCTCCTTATCCTTTAACTCTTCTTTCTGGTCATCATTAATGCCATGGAGCATTATCTTCCGGATACTCTTCAATATCTTACCACGTTTAGCATCTATATGATTATACAAAAATAGACGATAGTCCATACGTAGTAATTCCGATAAATCCTTAGCCATATTCAAATGAGGGATGGACTGAAATCTATTTTCAGCAAACTCTCTTAAGGCTGACGACGCATGGACCAAAAATCTATCTATCACGTGCTCCTCCAGTGCCGACCCTTCCAAAGGCCCAAAACTATCACCCCCTTCATATAAGTATTGCAAATCAGACCACATATATTCAGGGTCTCCATTGGAATCCATATCCAGATCCATAGTGAATTAATCACCAAGTCCACTATCTGTTTTCACCACCTATAATTATTATCAATTTATGTCACTAGAATCTTTTCCAGATTCAAATATCAACCATATATCTTCTCAAGTATCTTCTCAAGTGATCGAAAATATCAGTTACTCACTGTTACCATCGGTTCAAATACATAGAACCCTTATAAGTTCATAAAAATATGAACGATAAATCTATATTAATATGAAGTAAATCATATAGCCATTAAACACCTATGCACTACAGTCCTACAATAAGTCACAATCAACTAACATATGATATAAACAGCAAGATCAACGATTACCAAAACGAGGTACTAAAGGACAAACGATAACGTTTGCAGAGGTCAACTCAACATTAAGGCTAAAATAAAAAATAAAAAATTTTCCAAAGCATGGAATGATAACTGCAAATAGCAACAGGACAATAAACAGCACCATGTATAAACGAAAATGTATATAAAATGAACGATAGGAAAGAGAGAAAGACACTCACGAACAAATGAATTGAAGAACTAAGGAACAAAAAAAAAAGAATACTACAATAACAACAATTATACGTTACGTGACACCTAAAGAACACTTATGAAGACCTGGGTAGACCTGGTATGTAACCCTCATAAGTTAACATAAATTAAAGAATATAGAACATATAACATTCAATAGAACAAATAAAAAACATAAGATCAGGAAGGCTTATTGATTTACATGGAAAGGCACAGTTTTTCACAACAAATTTTCACTTATCTTGCAAATGATCAATACGTTCGCATGGGAAACAATGAACTGCTGAGAGCCGCTGTAGCTTGACACCTTTCGCTTCGGGTCCGCTATCCTTGACACAGCATACTATGTGCTCGATTACAGCACAACAAGACAGGACTGGATCACTGCAAACTGTCCACTTGAGTCACGCGTGTAGAAAGACTGCAAACATCTACTTGATCTATAGCTGTATAGGTACACAGTGGCATCAGTGTTAATGTTCACAAAGTTAATGACAATGCAGGAAATATCTCTCCGATCACACAGTGTCAATTATTGTCATGTACATAAGCGCTACACAGGTCTGTAACTGAAATCGCGGGCATTCAAACCCGTAAGATTTGCGACAATGAATGAAATCTCATATTTGTAGCTCAAGGCAGGCTTGCGAAGTAAACATTGATGTTCTGCCTCCAGGCCACGCCCACACAGAGTATAATAGCTGTTGACTCAGGAAGATTAGCGCCCTTGACCTACTGTTATGTCCGATGTTTTGTTAACACCAACTGTTAATAGCTGACCAGCTGTCAATTCCAAGTGATAGGCTCAAGGCAATGTAATACGATGTTCCTTCTTAATCTGTTGTTATTGATGGATATCTGACGCAGAAGTCGTAGGCATAACGTCCGACAATTGGCACATCACTGTTGAAGTACGCCAATTTATGCCCACCACTGATAAAGGTTACCACTGATAAAGTCTGGTTATAAGACTGATAATGACTGGTTCCCAGATGATAAATGTCTTTATGATAAATACTGGTAGTTACAATCTTAAAGTCACAATCTGATTGTTTTACAACTACTGTTCGTTGTCTGATACTGACGTGTTTAGTGCTGGTGCGTTTGGTGAAGAAGTGAGTGTGTGTTGCAACGGTCACTCACAGTAACGTACATAAGAGTCATTGATTGCTGAAAAGCCTGGTGACGTTTCTCAGACACTTTAATCACGCCACAACACCATACAAATGACATCAACGAAATACAGTTATAATAGATGAAATAATACCGGTAAGTTCTCAATGTTCACCCTGCATATGAACTAACAAATAACACAGGTAAGTTCTCCTCCCGGCCTCGACGTATCGTCAAGAACTTTAAGATGTTCATGGATCCTATCAGCGCTATCTCATTCTGTAGGCTACCAACACCGCAGCCCTACCAATATATGTTCCTGGACCCACTCAGTAGTAATATATCTGAAATCCTTAGCGCTCTCCCTTTCTGTAGCCTGTAAAGATCCCAGTGCTACTAATTTATGTTCATGGATCCGTCAAATAATGCATATGGCCTCAAATAGCACCTACTGTCATAGCAGTGCAAGAATATATTTATGTTCATGGATCCGTCAAATAATGCATATGGCCTCAAATAATGTATATATCTCCATGGATCCTCTATCAACAATAATACGTATCAAATCACAGCTTGTGCACATCAAAGCCTATTACACAGCTGTATCAAATAATGGACATTATATCTCCATGGATCCTCTATCAACAATAATACGTATCGAATCACAGCCTGTGCACATCAAAGCCTATTACACAGCTGTATCAAATAATGGACATTATATCTGCAGATAAATCACATATTAACCTAATGGATTCACACATAAATATCCATTAGCAATTCTGGTACCAACATATTCCCAGGTACCCTCCGAAAAAACATGGCCACTACACACTTTAACATGGCCACACCATTCTTCCCCGAACACCCTCTGGGGACTCAATGTCACTCAAAAAACCTTTACCCAGAACCCCTCAGTCGAAACACCTGACCCGGGCAAGCTGGGCGAATATCGCTCACCTCAAAACTTAAACAAACTCATCTCACACGGGACACGCCGTGAGATGTTTGTAGCGATCAACACGCTATATTCTCGTCCATACGAGCAAACAATAGATTTATATTTTTAAATCAATTAACCAAGCGGGACAACCGAAATCCGGCTTGTATCTCCTAAATTCCTAACACTTAATTCCCTTGGACTAGGAGTGTGGTAATTCAGCCTGCAACACCGTTATTTACAAGCAGATTAGAGGAGCAACGTTCCATTATGATGTTTATGAACCGCAAAGAGGTGATACCTATTGAAATAATTAGATCAATGAAGGTCCAGTTTGGTAGCGCATTAAATGTCAATGACAAACAATGTCACGAGTATCTCCCATGCAGATCATTTAAGAAATCATCTTCAACAGGTATTCAATTGCAAACGTGATGGCCACATTATTGTAATAGTAGACACGCCTATGCCTATTCAATTCACAGAATCTGTGACTGAAGTGGTAAAATTTCTTTTTTCGATACACAATAATTAGTATGCCGACAAAGATCAAAGGATTTCATCCGTTTATGGGAACTGGACAAGATGCACAGATATAAAGTATATATTTGTTGGGTCTAACCCAATATAACATCGTATGCAAAAAATGGCATTAATACGTTAGACTGTTAATCAGATAATTACATTTGTTTGAGGGCAAAGCTAGTGAAACGTGCTATAGGCCTTAACGTATCGTCTGGTTGCGGACCATGTCTTTTCTTGTTACTTCAACCACCTTCCTCAGATACCTCATTTCTGAGGTTTTGATCTGGCTTTTGTGGGTTGTAGTTATTGCCCATGACTAGCATCCATATGTCAAGTCTGGGACATAGGTGGAGCGATATTCAGCCATCTTCGTTTTCTTACCAACCTCTCTCTTGCTGAGAATTCCTCGATTTATGGCCTGAAAAAGTCTCCCAGCTGCTGCTTTTCGAGTGGCCAACTCTTCTTTGATGCCTCCCTTTTGGTCTATAATAGCTCCGAGGTATTTAAAGTGGTCGACCTGCTCCAGGACCTGTTCTCCCAGCTTAATCTGATGTCTTCTTTTTTCTCGTGATATCACCATGGATTTTGTTTACTGCTTATGACCATCCCTCTCTTCTCCAGCTCTTCCTTCCAGACTTGCAGGTTGGATTGGAGATGTGCCTCTTATTTAGCAATCAGGGCAACATCATCAGCAAATGCCAGCTCTGAAATGCATACCTGTCTTATCTTCCTGTACCCCACTGAATACTTTCTTGTTGTCTCCTTACATGCCTTGATAACATCGTCTATGAGGAGTATGAAAAGATAAGGTGACAGGATATCACCTTGTCTTACACCAGTGGTGGTCCTGAACTCTTCTGACTTATGGTTTGCTGTCCTCACATAATTTCTGCAAGACTTGTAAAAGCTCTGTATAGCATGAATCACAGGTGCTGGAATGTTCTTCTTTGCCAAACAGTCCCAAAGTTTGCTTCAGGGGACCCTGTCAAACGCCTTTTCCAGATCAATGAAACAAAGATGGATCTCACACTTATATTCAAGGGCCTTTTCACTCAGCTGTCTGAGTGTGAAGATTAGGTCTTGAGTACTTCGGTTTGCTCGGAATCCGCACTGGATCTCATCCAATTGTGGCTTAGCTAGGCGTCGGAGTCTCTGGTCTAGGATTCTAGAGTAGATTTTACCAGGGACACTGAGAAGGGATATGCCTTTGTGGTTTCCTCATTGTCGATTGTCACCTTTTTTTGAAAATTGGTGTTATGATGGCAATCTTCCAATCCTTTGGTATGGTCTTGTTGCACCACGCTTTCTGTAGGACCCTTAAGAGTAATAGGTCACCTGATGCTCCCATATACTTAACCATTTCTGGTGTTATACCATCATGCCCTGCTGCTTTGCCCATCTTGATTTTTTTCCAGTGCTGCCTTCAGTTCTTCCATCTTTATGTCATCTTTACCACCATTGGTTTCCTCTTCTGTGCAAGTGGTTATTATTGCTGATGCTTGAACGTGCTCACCATCAATGAGTTCTGAGCAATATTCTTTCCATCTTTCCATTACTTCCTTCGGGACAGTAAGCAATTTACCTTACTTGTCCTTTATAAATGTGAGAGGGCATTGTTTTTCATTCCTCATGTTCTTTATGGTCTTATAGAACAATTTCAGGTTTTCTTGCGCATTTTTCTAGCTTTTCTCCAAATTCTTCCCAGGACTTCTGTTTTGCAGCTAGCACCTTGTTCTTTGCTTCTGTTCTAAGTACCACATATTCTCTATATTTCTCTATTTGTCCTGCTGTGTTTTTAGCTCCTAAGTATTGTTTCCATGCCATTTTCTTCTCTTATTTTCTCTATAACTTCCTCTGTCCACCAAGGTACCATCTTTCTCTTCTTCCCAAGTCGGACTTCACCACATGCTTCTGCAGCAGCTGTCTTTATGATGTTCTTGAATTTAAGCCAGAGGGTTTCCAAATTATCAGGTTGTTATTCTGTTTCTCACTGCTGTAGCAATAAGCCCGTCATATCTGGTCCTAATTTCTGGCTCTCTCAGCTTGTAGGTCTTAATGCTCATTTTTTGCGTTTGTTTACGTGGTTTCTTGCGTGATGTTGGGCAGTTCCTAGGCTGAGCAACTCTTTCAGTTGTGCTTTTGATTGTAAGCAGGTAGTGATCACTTCCAATCTCTGCCCCTCTCCAGACTTTAGCATCCGGGATATATTTGAATGAATTCATCCTAACCATGTAAGTATTTAAATAAATAACACGGTATTTAATCAGTTTTACTAATAACGGTACACAAGAAACAAGGGACGTTTCGGGTTTTACCGTTCGTCAGCCACAAACAGGTGACAAAGACAAAAACTACATATAAGCTCTACAAAAACATACGTTAATGAGAAACAAACACCAAATGAGCGATACAAGTAGATGGAAAAAGTAAACAACCACGGTGATGTGCGAAAAAAGAACAATAATAATACAATAAAATCGAAAAACCTAAAAGAAATACCGAAGCAAGAAAGTAAATAGTCAACGAAACAAAAAAAAATAACGAACAAAACATTTGAACAAGTAAAAGAGCACTTAGCAAGATTCGTAGACGCTTGGACAAGGCGACTGTGGTACTCTCTCCAAAGAAAACTTGAAGGAAGTGACGTATAAGTGACGTTTAGCAACAATAAAAAGATACAAAAGGATACGAAACGAACCAAAACTAAAACCTAAGCAGATAAATCGAAAAGCATTGAATAAAGCACAGAAATCACAAGGAAGTGACGTACGATAGCGACAAAACAAGAGATATAAAAAGATACGAAACGAACCAAAACAAAAACATAAGAAAATAGATCTAAAAGGCAACGATAAAGAAGGAAGAAGAGAAAAGCTACCAGAATTTATGCAAAATGATGTTGTGTATTCAAATCATTGGGAGCTAAAACGCCCATTTTAAAAATAAGTCGATTCTCCAACGAAAAGCGAGTCTTGTCATTACCGGCACATGAACGGAGGGCAGTGACATGTATATCGGAATTACCTGAATGGTCAGGCCTATTGAAATGAATTGCCACCGGTAAATGTTTGTCATGATAGATGTCATTCAAGTGCTCACGAAACCTGTCTGCCAAACGCCTACCAGTTTCATCAATATAGGTCATGCCACACCTCTTGCAGGTGATAGCATAAATCAGGTTTTTGGATTCGCACGTAAAAGACTCACTAACGATAAATTTTCCTTTCGGAAAAGTGACTGAGTTTGGAGTACAAACGGACAGGTCTTGCATATCCGGCGTTTGGCACGGTTTAGTACCAAAGTAAGATGGGCTAGAATGTCGCAAGCGACTGTGTACAAGAATATCCCTAAAATTCCTATCCCTACGATAAGCTACCAATAGTGTATCACGAAACAACTCTTTGGTATCAGGATCAGAGTTGAGAATAGGCAGATGTCGAAACAGAATTCTCTTTACCGCCAGACAGTGAGGATGGAAAGTTAGAACCAGTTTGAGTCTGTTAGATTGGACAGAAGGTTTAGTAGTGAGTGCCGTCTGACGAGTGACGCGTGTGATACGATTAAGGGCATCAGATAAAACATGTTCTGGATAAAGACGTCGTCGAAAGAACTCAAGCATCTCTTGAGCTCGCTGATGAAAATCATCGTCATCGTGACATAACCGACGCAAGCGAAGAAGTTGAGAAAAGGGAATGGAATTTTTACAACTAAGAGGATGCGATGAAGTATAAAGAAGGAAACCATGAGCGTCAGTAGCCTTATAATAGACAGAAGTTTTAAGACAAGTAGGGCTAATAGTCACAGTGATGTCACGGAAGTTCACTGAGGTCGTAGAAATTTCAGAAGTGAATTTAATGGCAGGATTGAAATTACCAACATAGTCAATAAATCGACGGAGGTCTACCTCAGACATGTCAGTAATGCCAATACCATCATCAATGTAGCGGCGGTAAAACTCGGGTATAGGCCCATCATAATTTTGAAAGACCAAATATTCAAAGTGGCCCATAAACAGGCAAGCGTAACTAGGGCCCATCTTAGTACCCATAGCGACGCCACTGATTTGGTTGAAGAATAGGCCATTAAACTCAAAAGAGTTGAGAATAAGAACCAACTCAGCAAGTCGAAGAAGCGGACCTGTATTTATAGTAAGATCAGTACGCTGGTCGAGAAAAAATTGTAGTGCTTTGAGACAATCGGCATGTGGAATAGAAGTATAAAGGGAACAAACATCTAGGAGGAAAAGGCAGGCGTGAATCTGATCGAATCAAAAGTAGTGATAGCATGAGTAGTGTCTTTCAAATAAGAAGGCAGATTAGCGACTAAAGGCTGGAAAATACTATCAAGGAATTCAGAAATACGTTCAGTGGGACAAGAACAAGCTGAAACAATAGGCCTACCAGGGTTAGCAATTTTATGCACCTTCGGAAGCATGTAAAAGGAAGGCTTTCCAAGACTACTATCAAAAATATGGAGAAATAAAACACCAGAAGGAAGAAGATCATCATGGACCAGGCCACGGATAGTCTCATAAACAGTAAGATTATTACGGACTGTAGCATCACCAGAACAAGGTGAGTAAAAGGTGGTGTTACCTAGCTGTGTAACTTCTTCGTGAATGTATAAGTCCTTACGCCAAACAACCACAGCACCACCTTTGTCTACCGGCTTGATAACAATATCTTCACGGTTTTTAAGGCGTGACAATGCCCGCCATTCAGAAGACGTGAGGTTAGATCGACGGAGACGGCGTAGATTGAGCTGGTCAATGTCATGTAAAGTATTGGCAATATATAAATCCAGAGCACGAGAAGCTCCTGGAGCTGGAGTCCAGTCTTGTTTAGGTTTGCCAAAACGACGAAAGATGTCATCAGTATCGGAAACCCTGGTAGAATCCTTACCCTTGCGATGGTAATATTTAAGACGCATGCGGCGATGGAAGCTGTGAACATCTTGAAGCAAAGAATATTTGTCAAAAATAGAACGAAGAGGACCAAATTTAAAACCTTTACTCAGGACAGACAATTCATCAGGAGACAGATGCAAATTTGGAGGAATGCAAATAATTTTAGCATGGGTAGAAGACTGAATAAAGCACCCTGAAGGAGGTTGTGGACGGAGGCAGCGCAATTTCTCTTTTTTATGCGTGCACAAACGAGTATACAGCTCCCTATTCGTGTCATGGATAATCGTACGAATAAGAGGGAACGCTGCCGGGCACGATGAAGTCAGTAGACGTAGCTGTTGTGTAAGCTGTGATTTGGAAAATTCAAACTCAGTCAGCTGGCGTTTATGTATAGCAATGACGCACCTCATACGTTGGAATGAACGTTTCTTCTCAACCTGTTGTAAGCGGTGCTGGTCAGCAGGATGAGGAAGTCCAGCCGATAGATGGAAGCTAGAGACAAACCCTTTAGGGATAACCCTAGCATGGAGACAGTTCTTGAGAAAATTAATGTGACATGTACAGCGTGTCTTCTTGTAAATAGTAAAGGCTAAGTCACAAGCAGTACGAGATATGTCAGAAGGCATGAGAGAAAATGAATGGGTAATAAAAGAATGAAGAGAAGAAATCAACTGTTTTTGATAAGGCATAATGAACAAATGTAAAAATATGAAATAAGAGAAGAACACAAAATACAGCAGTCACGAAACGAAAACAAGGTAGCAGCAATGGTATTAGTATAGTGTAAGTAAATAAATTAAGGGGCTGCTGTAAAACTCGTAAAGAATATAAGTATTTAAATAAATAACACGGTATTTAATCAGTTTTACTAATAACGGTACACAAGAAACAAGGGACGTTTCAGGTTTTACCGTTCGTCAGTCACAAACAGGTGACAAAGACAAAAACTGCATATAAGCTCTACAAAAACATACGTTAATGAGATGTTATTCAAGTGCTCACGAAACCTGTCTGCCAAACGCCTACCAATTTCACCAATATAGGTCATGCCACACCTCTTGCAGATGATAGCATAAATCAGGTTTTTGGATTCGCACGTAAAAGACTCACTAATGATAAATTTTCCTTTCGGAAAAGTGACTGTCTGAGTTTAGAGTACAAACGGACAGGTCTTGCATATCCGGCGTTGGCACGGTTTAGTACCAAAGTAAGATGGGCTAGATATACATGTCACTGCCCTCCGTTCATGTGCCGGTAATGACAAGACTCGCTTTTCGTTGGAGAATCGCCTTATTTCTAAAATGGGCGTTTTAGCTCCCAATGGTTTGAATATACAACATCATTTTGCATAAATTCTGGTAGCTTTTCTCTTCTTCCTTCTTTATTCGTTGCCTTTTAGATCTATCTTCTTATGTTTTTGTTTTGGTTCGTTTTGTATCTTTTATATCTCTTGTTTTGTCGCTATCGTACGTCACTTCCTTGTAATTTCTGTGCTTTATTCGTTGCTTTTTCGATTTATCTGCTTAGGTTTTAGTTTTGGTTCGTTTCGTATCCTTTTGTATCTTTTTATTGTTGCTAAACGTCACTTATACGTCACTTCCTTCAAGTTTTCTTTGGAGAGAGTACCACAGTCGCCTTATCCAAGCGTCTACGAATCTTGCTAAGTGCTCTTTTACTTGTTCAAATGTTTTGTTCATTATTTTTTTCGTTTCGTTGACTATTTACTTTCTTGTTTCGGTATTTCTTTTAGGTTTTTCGATTTTATTGTATTATTATTGTTCTTTTTTCGCACATCACTGTGGTTGTTTACTTTTTCCATCTACTTGTATCGCTCATTTGGTGTTTGTTTCTCATTAACGTATGTTTTTGTAGAGCTTATATGTAGTTTTTGTCTTTGTCACCTGTTTGTGGCTGACGAAGGGTAAAACCCGAAACGTCCCTTGTTTCTTGTGTACCGTTATTAGTAAAACTGATTAAATACCGTGTTATTTATTTAAATACTTATATTCTTTACCAGTTTTACAGCAACCCCTTAATTCATCCTAACCATGGCATAGTCGATCACTGACTTCTCATTCTTTGTTGGTTCATATCTAGTGTATGCATGTATGCTCTTATGGGGGGGACTTTGTGTTTGTAATAATCAGATTCTGCTCACTGCAGAATCTAAGGAGTCGCTTTCCATTGTCATTGAGAGTATCTTCTCCATATCTTCCGATAACTGCACCCCATCTAGCATGGTCATTTCCAACTCTGGCATTGAAATCTCCGAGCATAATAACTTCATCTAGGCAGTCATCCACTGTCCTTTGAAGCAGCTCGAAGAATTTCTCCTTGACCTCTGCTCTCTCATCCTCATTTGGCCCATACACTAAGACCAGGCTGACTATAGTTTCTCTTTCTTTTAGTTTTACAACCATAATGAGCTCCGAGACAGAGTTCTATCCCTTGATACTATCTTTTTGGTTTTTAGCCACTATGCAACCCACGCCCCCTTTAGCTCTTACAGATGTGGGTACACCACTGTACAGCAGCGTGTTGCTATCGAGATCCATGACTCCTTGTCCCTTTTTCTTTGTTTCCGTTATAGCCAGGATTTCTAATTTTGCTTTTCTCATCTCTTCCATCAGTTCCTCTTCTTTCCCATTTATGCTTCTTGTGTTCCATGTTCCATAAGTTGTAGTCCGTTCCAGTTCGTCGCCTTTAGAATCAGTCCGGTTTTCTCTCTTGTAGTTCGCGTAATCATATTTTAAAGCAAACAGGTGATTTGCCTGTTGTGCCTTTACATGGTGGAGGGGCTGCCTCCTTGCGGCCTCCATGCAGGCCGCCTTCCTCCTTTTTCAGCCGGGTTTGGGACCGGCCTAGGCGGAGTTGATAATAAATATACCTATTACTATCACTTCAACCTGCAGATATCTTATCCTTGAATATACATTGTAATGCTTTTAGCAGTATTAGGAAACCACAAAGTAATCACGTGTACTGGAAGTCATGGCTTCTGTGACTAATTGTTTTACACGATCTGTATCAAACTATGTATGATTTTTTTCTCAATTGTTTTTTAATAAAGTCTTTTAATCTCTCAATGATAAGTGTACCAATATTATTTCTCTTTAGTCATCCATTTATACGCTGTTTTTTTTAGATCTTGTGAACTGGTCTAAGCATACATTAATCACTGCATAAATGTTAGAAGTTACTATACATCAATTTTTCCACATATAATTTTCTCAGCTGTCATTGTCTTTCTTGAAAACACATCAAGATATTTACTCTTGTCTCTGTTGATGATTACTTTTCTTTGTTTTAGTTTAGTTCTAAATATTTTTCTTGAACCCAGAAACACAAACTTCGGTATTGGTAATGTTGCATCTTGTTATGCTTGCTTGCTGTTTTTTTTTTTAAATCCTATCAGTGGGCTCTGTTTTTATCCTAGATTTTGCTTTGTAAAGCACTTTTCCACATATCTCCATCCGTATACGTTTTATTTAGTATTACATCTTCTAACTTTTGAGTACTTGGTAGGTACTGAGAAGTGTAACTGTACATTTTTCTTTCGTTCTTGACTTAGGTGACAAGTCAAATTGAACCATCTTATGACGAAACCAGATGCAAGAAAATACTTGATTAGAGGACATGGAAGTTCGCTATAACAGAGCAGAGGGAAATGTCAAATATAATGAGAATAAATGAAGAACACGAAAAATAACAAGTATGCACTTGAAAAAACCAACGCCCCTACAAGATGTAGAATCCAACATTTATCTTAGCAGCAAGATAGATAAAGTTGGAAGGACTGACATTGGTATCAAAATAAGAATACAAAAGGCAAGAAGAACGTTGATTGCAATGGGAAACATTTGAAAATTAAATACAATCAAATCCAGCAGAAAAATCAAATTCGGCAACTCAAATATCAAGTCAGTCGTATAGTATGGCTCTGAATTGCCTTCCCTGCTTTGCAGTGGTGGTCCAACAGTGGCCAAAACTCAAGAGTATCTAATATGGATCTTCCAAAGGTGTCTTTCGCGCAAGGTTACTCTTGGCAGAGTTGTAGATGAAAGATAATGATGCTTCTATCTCAAGGGAGTTTCATAAGATATTTCAGAAGCCAAGAACTTTAACGTTACTGAGTATTTTTGTGTCTTTTCCCTCAATGCCTATGTCTTCGAGGCATTCAATTATTTTCTCGTGATGGACTGTCAAAAGCCATCTTACAGTTAATGAAGCACACGTACATACTTTTTTTGGACCTCTTGTGACAACACGTTTGTACGTGTACTTTTGAGCCCCTCTCTCACTCCTTCATCCGCTCTCTTTTTGGCATTTTTCAAGCACCTACATTTTTTGCCCTGAAGCCACTCACATAATTGTTTACGATTCACCAGGTGAACTGTAATATTATCGAGGTAATTAAAATGGTCAGCGGGTAATACGTTTATCACGTAAGCCGACTAGCCACCTTTGATAGAGGCAATCGGTGTTTGAACAAGATGATCAAGCACGATCGTTGAAAAAAAGCCATTTTGTCTGTCTGGGACAGCCATCTGAGATGGGCGAGGGCCCAGGTGATAATGAGATAATAGCTTCTGCTGGTCCATCCCTGCATCAAGATCATTACAGATAACCTGTCAGGGGAGACAATATTGGCGAAAGGTATCAGTCCAGGAAATAAGTTCACATATTTGTGTGTGAGTTTGCATAAAGATGCAACAGGAAGTATTACATCCTTTTTAGAAAGAGGTCACGCGTTAGATATTTTAAATTTGATATGTTGAAACACGCGGGGCAGATTATGAATTAAACACCCCATCCCAGATAATGCTAAAAACTAACCATTGGCTTGATTAGAGCCGGAATAGAATTTGACTTTCATTGGAAAATTCGTTGGAAGTACAATCTGGGATTTGAATTGAGAATTGGAAATATAATCTAGCGAAATCGGAGTCACAGATCAGACTGCATTGCCACGTCAAGCTAACAATTCACCACATCCAGAAAGAAGTAAAGGACAAAGGAGTTCAAAATTGTATGTGACAGATCAGAGTAGTTGGGCTACTTTAAAACTTAAAAAGTAAACCCGCATTTTTAAATATAAAGACTGGAAACTTAAAGGCCAGGATCGAAGTATTTCGCACGTTTAATACTTAAAAAGTAAACCTGAATTTATAAATACAAAGACTGTAGACCTAAGGAATCAGATCACCCGTCATAAGAGGAATACTTACATTACCAGACCAAGTGATTCAAAAGCATCTAACCTAAGTTGCAAGTGTCCATTCTAAACTGTGCCAGTAGATTGTGTTCCCAAAAGTTACTTTGGGGTAAGTGTAAACATTTATTTTACCAATGTGGATTTGACATGTTTTTCTTGCTAAGGAGTTATATATGACTATTTTATGTATATACACATCTAGACATGTATTTACATATATAGAGCAAATACTTAAAACAGAATTTTGCTGAGTTTACACCAGCTGGGGGCTTGAACAGGATAAAACCAGTGCTTAATTATTCATAAAAGGCGGCGGACCAACATAAGTTAACACTTGCCCTGCCACTGCAGCATTGTTCTTGACTTCGGTAATATCTTATGAACACTCCCTTGAGATAGAACCATTATTTTCCTTATATCTTCAACTCTGCCAAGAGTAATTTTGTGCGAAAGTAGACGCCTTTGACGACCCAATTTAGATATTCTTGAATTTTCCACTGATGGACCACTACTGCAGAGCTAAGGTGAGGCAATCCGTGACACTTCTGTATATATTTCTACTAATAATCTAAGGGAAAATTGTCCTTCTCTTGTTTTCTCTGTTCCGTCTAAAACCAAACTGTCCTTCTTGGACTTCGCTGTCTACCTTACTTTTTATTCACTTCTGCACGATTTTGAGCAATAATTTAATTGCATGACTCATCAGGCTGATTGTTCTAAAGTCTGAACATTTTTTGCGTTATGTTTTTTGGGGTCATGTTATAAAGACTGATGTCTTCATGTAAATGTAATGAGGTATATATCATGTGTTGTACATATCGTTGCACAGATCTGTAATTGTATCTGTACCAAAGCTCTCCATGGCTTCTATTATTTCAATTTTTATGTTGTCCATGCCGGCTGATTTCCTTTTTGTATCATCTTTATTGCATTCTCTACATCTGATCTGAGAATGTTTGGGCTTTCATTAAAATCTGGTGATGGTTTTCTTTAACCTGTGTTGTCCTCGAATAGTTCTGTTACGTATTCTGTCCATCTTTTTAATATATATTTCTCATCAAATAAGATTCCACCGTTCATATTCTCGAGACAGCCTACTCCTTGAGCCAACTTCGACTTACTTGATAATTTTTTTTTTCTTCATGCATATCTCTTGTCATGTGCTTTGCTTCCATGTCTTCTATTTCATTGCCTTTTGTTTATATCCACCGTTCTTTTTCGTGTCAACACATATTACGTATGTCATTGTTTATTGTTTTTTATTCTGGAGTGTTTTTTTGCTCTTTCTTTCTGCCATTTTATTCAAGATGTTATCTGTCATCCACATTTGATATTTCTTAAACTCCTTTTTAGGTAAATTTGTCCCCATCGAGGCCAGCTCCTTAACGTGGAGATGGGGCTCAAGTACAGCCACCAGCGGCCGAAAAACCAAGACTGGCCAGGCCCTCCTACACTTGAACAAGACCAAATTCTGCCCCAGCAAGTCAAGGTGCTGAAGACGGAGGCAACCAGCCAAGAGGCGCACCACTGTAATCAGGATGCCACGCACACGCGCTATGGAAATATGCCTATATCTGCAAAACGTTATGGCTTTGCCCTGTGACGGACACCCAGGCACGTGCAGTGCCGGGCCCTCTGCCTCGGAAGGGCCCAACCCCTACTACTGGAGGTCCTTCTCACTTGCCCCGTGAAGCCAGGAGGCATGAGAATAGAGCTACTGGCCAAGCAAAGAAAAGACCATTTAAAATAATGCACTGGAATGCTGAAGGCGTCAATAGTAAAAAAGACGGCTACAGCAAAAATTTAGAGCTAGAAAATATCTTGAATGAAGAGCAAGTAAATGTATGCGGCTTTCAAGAAACCCATCTCAACAAGGACACAGCCTTCAAAATCAGAGGCTACCACTGCTTTCGATCCGACCGAATAGACAGGCAAAAGGGTGGAATACTGACACTCGTGAAGAATAACATCAGTACATGTCAGCTTGAAACATATATGGAGGGGGCGGAATACCAAATGCTTCATCTCAGGACAGAAAGTACAGAATTCCACCAGCTCAACTACTACTGTCCAATCGACCATCCACTGGCACTAGATACAATCCCAGCAAAAGAAAGACTGATTGTATGCGGAGACTTCAGCAGCCACTCACAGAGCTGGAGCTATGATCACATGGACAGGAGAGGTGAGGAGCTTGAAAACTGGCAGGATAACAGTGGGCTTATCCTGATTAACCAGCCAATCGACCCACCAACCTTCTACTCGAGATCATGGCACATCACCTCTACACCAGACCTGGCATTCCACTCACCAGGCCTGGAGTGGAACACCACACGCATTGTAGGGAAACAGCTTGGAGGCAGCGACCACAGGCCAGTCTTCCTAATTGTGGAAAATTAACTTGTCAGGGAGAGCAGCACTCTCTCTAGGTGGAACTACAGGAAGGCAGACTGGACAATGTACCAGCATCGTACCAGTACACTGGCTAGAGATCTGACTGTAGACAAAGACATCACTAAGTTAGTCGATGAATTCAGCAGATGAGTATTACAGGCGGCTCTTGAAACAATACCTAGAGGGGCTTGTAAGCACTGCAAACCATATTGGAATTGTGAACTAGAGCAACTGCACAACGACGTGGAAACATCTCGAAAGCAGGCAGAGACCAATCCATGCCAAGAACACCACAATAACAACCAGGAATCTAAGGCCAAATTTCAAAGGGCCAAGTTGCAGGCCAGGCAGAGAAGCTGGAAGGAGAAGTTATGGAGGCACCAATCACATTCAGTGAACTGGAGCTCGCAATATCCAAATTGAAAATGAGAAGATCGCCAGGAGTTGATGGAGTGTCCAATGAAATGATTAAGAACTTGGGAACCGCAGCAAAAGCAAAGCTGCTGCAGATCTTCAATATCTGTTGGAACTCAGGCAGAGTTCCACAGACCTGGAAGGAAGCAATCATGATACCACTCCTGAAACCAGGAAAAGACAGTTCCACGGCCTCCAGCTACAGACCAATCAGCCTTACAAGCTGTCTCTGTAAAACAATGGAACGTATCATCAACCTCAGGCTACAGTGGTACCTTGAAAGTGAATACCTTCTTGTACCACAGCAGGCGGGTTTTAGGCAATGTTATTCTACTGAATATCAGGCAACGTACCTTTCCCGAGAGATTGAGGATGCGTTCCAAGATAAGAAACTGGTACTAGCAGCATGGATAGATCTAAGGAAAGCATTTGACAAGGTTTGGAAAGAAGGGCTTCTGAAGAAACTGAGAAACTGTAGAGTGAATGGTAGGATGTACAAATGGGGGAAAGCATACTTTCGAAACAGAAGAGCAAGAGTACAACTAGATGGACTCAAGAGTAAGAAGATTCTACTGCGTCATGGCGTCCCTCAGGGAGGAGTTCTGACCCCCACACTTTTCCTAGTCTACATCAATGACATGGTTGCTGAATTACCACATGGAATGAAAGTGGCAATGTACGCTGATGACCTGGTAATATGGTGCACAGATGAGCACGCAACAGTGGCTACCAAAGTGCTACAAAGAGCTATTGATGCCTTAACCTCATGGGCAAATAGATGGTGTGTCAGCATCAACACAGACAAGTGCAGCACTACACTCTTCACCCTCTCTTCCAAACAAAATGCTGGTGTCATCAAGATAAATGAAGAGCTCCTACGAGAAGATAAACAACCTACCTATCTCGGAGTTACGTTCGATGATAGGCTGACATAGAAGCAGCACATCAACAAGGCAGCAACAAAGGCCAGGAGGAAGTTAGCCATCCTGAGAAAACTAAGTGGAACCACATGGGGAGCTAGCGGGAAAATACTTAGTAAAGTTTACCAGCAGGGCATACGACCACACCTGGAATATGGGTCAGCTGCGTTGTGTGAAGCATCAAACACCACATTCCAAGAGCTAGATAAGGTGTAAAACCAGGAACTTAGGATCATCACGGGGGCAATGAAATAAACACCTGTAGTGGAGATGGAGATAATGGGGAGGATACAAAAACACTGAGAGAACGCAGAGACACGAAAGTGCTAACACAGGCAGAAAAGTTCCTCTGTATGCCGAGCCATCCAATGAAGGACAGATTCCAAAACCTAGCAATGGGGCGATTGAAAAGAAGCAGCTTTATCCACCAGGCCAAACGATTTCGTCGACAAACCTCAGACCTGCCTGAAGTTGACAGCCCCCTAAAGTCTGTGCCAGAACAAACTCTTTAGAGAGGGGAGCCTGGACTACCATTACACATCCAGACAAAAGTGAATGGAATATTCGACAGGGATGAACAGAACAGCTTGCAACGTAGGACAGTCACTCTGTTTCCTGGATGATGAACACCCACAGGACCTCTGGGTTCGAGTATACACGGATGGGTCAGCACAGAATGCAGTAAAGAATGGAGGCGCAGGAGTGTACATAGAATATTCAAACAACACTAAGGATACGGTGAGAGTACCAAATGGGAAATTCTGTAACAACTATGAAGCAGAAATCCAGGCAATCAAGGTGGCAACTGAGAAACTGTTGAACAACAATCTCGGTACACAGCCTGTAGTATTCCTGACAGATGCAAGATCAGCACTCCAAGCACTCCAGTCTAGAAAATTGCCAGTTATACAAGCCCTACTTTCTGAACTGTGCAACCAGCGCAGGGTCGTCATGCAGTGGATAGGGTCTCATTGTAGAATACCAGGAAATGAGAGAGCGGACGGACTGGCTAAAGAATGTGCGGCAGACGAGCAACCGGATATACCAGTTACGTACCATCAGAAGAAAAAGATGATTAAAACAATCAGAAAGCTAGCAACACCAACACAGGATGCTACCAAGCTATGAACAGATCAGAACAAAGTGTCATTCTGTGCCTCAGAACAGGACACAACCGACTCCGCAGCCACATGTATACAAAATTCAAGATTGGCAATTCAGCCATGTGTACATGTGGACAGGCACCCCAGACTGCGGAGCACATACTTCAAGATTGCCCCAAATTTGATATGTTGAGGCAAATCCACTGGCCCAGAGAAACAACACTATAAGCAAAACTATACGGACCTCTGTATGAACTACAAAAGACAGTGAAGTTTATACAAGAAACATTATTGCAGATATAGACAATATATTTCAAGCGAATGAAAGAAGAAGAAGGTAAATTTGTATTTGCTGATTGTATGCTTGTTTTTTAAACATTCCCATGTTGTGGTTATTTTTTTCTGCTGGGGTTTCTCTTCTGCATTGTTCCATGCTTTCTGTCAGTAACTGTTCATACTTATTTTTGACCTCGACAAGATATTTTTGTTTTATATCTGGTTGTTTCCGTGCTGATATTTTTATCTGTGGTATATCTTCTCTTGTTTCTTACTCTTTTCAGCTTTATATTTACTTTGGTGATGACTGGATTGTGACCCGAATTTATGTCAACGCCAGGATGTGTCTTTGCATTTGTGACACTGTTCTTAAATCTATGTTTATTATGACAAAGTCAGTTTGATTTCTTGTTATATCTCCTAGGCTAATCCATGTGTATAGCTTACTTCAGTGGTGTTCACAAAAGGTGTTACGTATAACGAAATAAATAGTGACAGAGTAAACAGAAGTGAGAAAGACTAGCATAAACATACAGTGGAATAAACTAACATAAACACACAGTAACATACATTTACATAAATATACATTGGCAGAAGCTAATATTTAGTGAAAAAGAGCGGCATTAACATACAGTTACAGAGACTATGATAAACGTACAGTGACAAAGCCTAGCACAACGCACAGTGACATAAACTGACATAAACTTCATGTGCATAAACTAACACAAACATACAGTGACGTAAACATAAATATTCACTGATCAATAGTACTATAAACGTACATTGTCATTCAGTAGCATGAACATAGTGCACATTAACAGTCAGTGATTTAAGTTATTAAATAGGTAAAATGACTGAATCAAAGAGAGGCACACATTAATTTTTTTTAAAGAATTATTCATTTTTAAACTGTTAAACATAATTGATTATTAAATGTGTTATTTGTATATATACAGAATTAAAGGTGATTTAATCATTTTGAATGTACTGCACGCGTATGTCTCAGTCAATTTCTTAAATACACTTAAACAGAGCTACAAAATAATAAGAATTTCACTGAGTAATTTAGTTGGGGGCTTGTACGAGCTAAAATTAAATTACATAACCAATTTTCACAAAAGGCGGTTGAAAAGACAAAAAGTTAGCGTGCTCAGACACATTCAGCATTGTTCTTGACTTCTGGTGTGCACTCCCTCGAGGTAGAAGCATCATTATTTTTGTTTCGACTACTTTGCCAAAGAGTAATCTTGTGCGAAGGTAAATACATTTGAAGACCCACATTAGATACTCTAGGTTTTGGCCATTGTTGGACCGCTAATCAGAGCAAGGGATTAAAAACCCGTGACAGTGACCTTGTTCTTGACAGTCCTTTCACACCTGATTGTTTCAGAAGATCATACACTTAAATCACTACTTGACCTCTTGCACCTACATTAATATCTACGACTTTTGCTGTGAATCCTTCATGTAGCAAGTCCGTGATCAGATCGATTTGTACGAATGTCATTTGTGTCCTCTGGATTCAAATGGCCTGGTCAGCTCAATCACTATAATCTGGTATGACGATGAGGAGTATAGTGCTATATCTAGTCGTCTTCGTGATCTCCTAACGATTTCCGTTTATGTCCGTCGCCCAGGTAGTTCTACTGCTATCTCCAAGTCACTTGCACAGTCCTGCTCTCAGAAAGTACGTACGTGTGGTACTTGGTCTGACTTTGCTGTTAGCCCTCATCCTTGCCAGGTGTGCTGAAGCAGCTTATTTCGTACTATGCAATTGTATGTGTATGTTCGCAGATTAAAACATCTATCAAACAAGAGCCATCTCAGAATCACCACTATTGTCATTATCAAACAATTTTAGCTGCACTAGTTTACATAGATTTTTAGAATAAAAATGTTTCTTCAAATTAACAAATTATTGGCACGGTAAGTTACCACTGTCCTCTAGCCAATACCATATTGATGGGATGTAATATCAAAACCGTATTTAGTGTAACATCAACTAAAAGAAATAATAATGTACACATGGCATGAAGCAGCAACGACACATGTATGGAGATAAGATTGAGTTTTTCTCATTTCGGTGACGAGAAGAAAAGAGGAAACAACAAACCTATGCGTTTCTCGCTCTGTAGCTCCAATGCCCGAGTGTCTCTCTGGATCTCAGCTTCTGAACATAAATAATTTATTGTCATTAAATATGTTTTTAATAATTGTCATCATCTTCATGCTTAACATTATCAGTTCTAAACCATATCAATGAACCTCTTACTTACCAATACGAGGACGCTTAATTCCGTAACAGCCCTTTCTCAAAAATGTTACTAGCATTACCACGTCCACAACTACCTGTATATTGACCATCTTCTTCAGTATTTTATATCAGCCACTATTTGACTGTTTCGATATGAAACTTTAGGTACATTTATAACTAGTCACTAACATCTGCAAATATCCAAATCTTTCGAAATACGCTTCACTGTAGTTTTTACATAAATGATCTTAGTGAGTGTGATACTATTATACTGTATTCTCCATCAATCAATACTCTTTAGCTCTCTAAGGAGCATAGGCAAGTCTCCTATCACGTTCCATCATTTCAAGCTCTTTTTCTCGTCATTATCACATCTCTCGTTCTTTTCTCCGAAGTGTTTTTTTTTCCTTTTTTTTTTTGTTTAGTCTACCTCTGCCTCTCTTAACCTGGAGATACCAGAAAACACACAATATACCCCAATTATAACCAACTTTCAGGTTGAACAGGGTATTACAGCAACATAGTAGACGAAAACAACAACAACAACTAGCAACGATCACAACGGTTTTCCACATTGTCTGTTCTATTCACCTACAGCCTCTTCTTCTCATTGGTGACTTTCCGTACTACAGTGCCTAACTTAAATATTCCTCTAGGATAGATCTATAATAATGATAATAATCATACACATTCACGTACACATAGACATTTATCATTACTTTCTTGTGTTCTTCTTGCCAGAAGAAGCAGTAATCATATTTTTCTTTATGTTTTAACAGACATCCCACCTCCCCTCAAGAACTGCACGAACAAAATAGATAGTGTCTAACTTAAAAAATATTTCCCTGTGATAGTTCAGTAACCAGTTTCAAGAATAACATTTATGCACTGTCAACCTACCTGTTATTTTATCGTTTTCATTTCCCATGTCGTGTTAATAAACTTGATATAAAAAATGTGATGTAATCAATGTTACAGATCCGCTTCCAGTGCACCAGCGTCACGTTTAGAATGTCCTTTAGTTAGTTAAACATACAATTTGAGGAGATCTTATTGTTGTGGATGACGTACTCTCCAGCAAGCTTTGAGAGAAATATAAAGCAGAAATTGTTCAATTACAAAATATATAGGATTTACCTGTATTTGCCTTTTAGCACTAATGATGTTGTTATTGTTAGTTTTACTTATATGTTCCCTGTTTTATCACTAACAGCTCTAAAACAAAAACCATGGTGAAATCACGAGAGGAAAGAATGCATCAGATTAAGCGGGGAGAACAGGTCCTCGAGCAGATCGACTACTTTAAATACCTCGAAGGTGTCATAGACCAGAAAGCATCAAAGAAGAGTTGGCTACCCGAAGAGCAGCATCTGGGAGACTTTTTCAGGCCATAAATCGGGGATTCTTCAGCAAGAGAGATGTTGATAAGAAGACTAAGATGGTTGTATACCGCTGCACCTATGTCCCAGTCTTGACATATGAGTGCGAGTCATGGGCAATGACTACAACCCACAAAAGACAGATCCAAACCTCAGAAATGAGGTATGTGAGGAAGGTTCGATGGAGTAACAAGAATAGACGTGTTCTGGACCCAGACGACACTTGAAGGCCTAAAAATCCAACCACTGCAGACCTATGTAGAACAGTCCCAACTAAGTTGGTTTGGCCATGTCTGCAGAATGGGAGAAGATCGGCTACCACGACAGGTATAGGATACTAAGTGCCAGGGATCCAGACCTCCAGGACGACCCAGAATCCGCTGGGGGGGGGGGGGGGGACACAACATTAGACAATCCTTAAAGGACCAAGGGCTAAAATGGAACAGGCCAGGAGGAAGACAGCCGATACGATAGTATGGCGCTCTCTCTTCCAAACCTCTACACCTCACGGTAGAAGAGGAACGACTAAGTAGGTATAAACAGAGCTATATTGAAGTAATATGTTACTGAATTAAATCAGTTGGGTCGCACAAAGCGAGCAACATTTTCGTATCCTCATAGACGATCTGCGAAGATACTACGTTAAATACGGCCTAGAAAATGTTAGATGTAATTACTGATTTCTTAAATTTCTAGGAGGCTCCATAGAATAGAAGCATCATCCTTCTATTCACAATCTCTACCAAGAGTAATCATGAGCGAAAGTTAGATACCTTTAAATACTATCAGTAGATATTCAGAATTTGGACCCCTGTTGGACCATCACTAGAGAGCTAATGAAGGAAATCCCATGAAAGCTACAATTATCTGAAACTCCTCCCCTACCCCCGCCTCCAATTTCAAGAGAAGTATTGGGTAACTAACGCGGATTTTACAAATATCTTTCCTGTCAAGTGCCACCTCCGAAAGCTAGAATGGGTCTAACCCTGTGGCAAAATACGCCCGTTCTCTTTTTCAGGTCTTCAATCCTCTCCGACAGTATTGCTCTACCACTCTTTTAACTTGTTAATTCTTCTTTTGTTTATTGTTTACGCTTTCAGCGTTCAAGATTATCTTATCATATCTTGTCACTGCTTACTAGTACCTGACCTCTCGATGTGTTTGTAAGATTACGGCGATATTCGTATTGTCAACATTAGATGGAGGAGTGAAAGATAAGCTGGGATTACCTTTACACAAGATGGCATAGAGTGAAAACCCAGAAGTTGTCGTCGAAGGTAGATAGCGACTTTTGATACGGTGACGTGGGTTGCAGACTATTGCCTCAGACCAGGCTCCTCAATAGTTCCAGTATGGATGACAGACTGTATTTTGACATAAGGCGTCTATTTGCAAACATGGCGTGATGTGAAAAGATGACATTATAGTTTAAGTATAAGACACAAACAGTTATGTAATAAGTCCGCAGATTGACTTTGTTGTGATAATTGACCACGGGAAAGTAACAACTTGGAAGATATTATCAGTGATAGTTCTGTGTAGTAGTGAGTTTGTAAACATGGTAAAAAACAACGGGAGTGACAAGACCTTATATAGTCATGGATTTTGAAAATACATTGCAAAAGGCAATATCTTATGTTCAAATGTTCTTTATGAAAGTAGTGAGGGACCCCTACCAAAATCAAACACTTATTTGGAATTCTTTTGGCATTTCAGATACTAATGCAGACTGCTCATGATTGGACCTTTCTCAATGAAGCAACGTGGGTGTGTAGGAAAAAAATTTGGCTTATAACATACCAAGGAGCCGCGGTAGCATAGTGGTTAGTGCACTGGCTTCCTAGCGCAGTGGTCTATGGTTCGATCCCCAGATGAGGCGGAAAAATTTTTAGGCCACAAACGGCTCCTGGGTCGACCCAGCCCCAAATGGGTACCAGAGCTACTCTGGGAAGGTTAAGGCGGCCGGCGTGATGCCGACCACATCACCCCTCGTGTGCCGATGGTCAAGATAATATGGGCCTAACACCATATTCCCAATATGCCTCAATGGGCGTGTAACGGGTTCCTTTACCTTTACCTTTTTATAACATACCGCTTTGTAAGACCACTTCAATGACATTGTGGTAAAGTGGGATGATATAAATACTTATAGGGGACATAGTGTACTGACTGAGATCAGCTGTGAAGGTATCTGTATCTAATAGGTGTAGTGTTTTACAGATAACCTTACTTGCTACCACATTTATACCTCAGTCAGAATTATTCTGGAATATTGTGATGACTACGTTGAATGTCTAGGGTTATGTAAATGATGAAGTGTAAGTCACAACAACAACAGACAGATAAACAATTTAATTTATTCCACCACACTTGACAACACTGTGACACTCACACACATTTAACACTCTATAAGACTATCTTAATTGAGTCAATGGTAAAAGTTCAAATATATATGTATTAATTACTTTCACTAATATATATCCTGATTCAACTACACAGTGAACCAGGAATCACAATCAAATGTAATCACAATTTATATGTACATAATTTATAAATATGAACCGTGTAGTGACATATTTTATTAATATTATCCTATGTGTGTCAGTTGTGTAGTAGTACTATGAGGTAAAACTGGTTTTGTTTTTCAAGCTATGTTGTTATTTGTCCTCATGACTTCAAGTGTTTGTTTATCTTGGAAATAGTATGGGGAAAGGTTTACAGTTCCTATCAATTGAACCAAGGTATTGTCCCTCTGTTTTACTATAATGTCAATTTTAGAGGGGGACACATAATGTTGAGCTCCTCTGGCCACAGAAGCTTATCTTTCGTGATGGCGGCAGGAAAAGATTCCTCTGCTTGATTGCTCCCCTGTGTTCTGGAGACACCTCACTGGTCGCTATCTGGACCCAGGAGTATGCTGTCAGCCTCTAGATTCAGCAAAGCTCAGACCAGGTGCTGCTCAATAACTTTAGGACCACGGTCCCTGAAACAAGAAGGTTGTACCTCCTATTTCAGAACTAATTTATAATCTATTTCCAGACTGAACACAATACATAACAAACACTGAGTTCAGAGCGATAGGCCAACTGCCAGCTTCATCTGAAACAATTTACACCAGTATACTCCTCCCTAATGGTTACTACGCCTCTGCAATTCCAGCATTAGTTCTTTCTAGTCAATAAGATAGGTGTCAGTGTACTGTTTGGCAATTCCATGCAGTTTTCTTTTCTCCGACACCTTCTGTTCAGGTTGGAGCAGTATTTAGGCCTTGCCTCATGTTCGCTACTGAACCACACACATATACAGACATAAATTATCAATTTACATTCAATTTTCATTAAAAAGATATTGAATATATCAAGCTTACCACAATTCATGGAAATAATACACAGTTACGTTGACTGGCAATGAATATAGCACAATTTCGATCTGCCGATGTCCCAGGCTTTTATTTAGAAAAATATGCACTGGCTCTCAACGCACTGGTTCTTTAGTAAGTTTATTTGAAAAATGTGGTACTGAACTGACGCTCCTAATTGCATATATTGGCGGGTCTAACCAATCGAGCCATGTTTACACAAGCGTTTGAAAAAAAGTACCCTTCCTTCCGTCTCCCCTAACAACAAAAAATATTATTTGTAGCCCGACTAATCGTGTTTAACCTTACATTTACTTCTATCCAATCAAATAGGATTTTACATGGTGGCCCATTTCCCGTAAAATAGTGGTTCCAAAACATGCCACTGTGCGATTATTATTTGGTGTTGTCTGACACCCTCACTATTTTCTTTTGGCTATAATTTGTTAATTCCTAGACTATTTGCGTAACGTTTAACATATTCTTTGTCAGCAAGTCCCAAGGAACCCAATCATATAAATTCAAGGGAGCTAGGTGGCTGCGTTCAAAATGTGCATTTTCTTCTACCTCCCGTTCACTTCGATCGATGTGGTGTCTGGGTACTGTCATGCTTTCAAACGTAAACCAGTATAATGTCATATTTCCTAATAAGCATTTTTCAGGTTTTTAAAACCTAACTCTCGTATGGGTAGTGTTTTTTATCACTGTCCATTTGAAAAAGTTAGTGCTTGTGGCCTTACACGCGTGATGGCATTAATTTTGTATCGCGAGACGCGGGTTAGTGTTGCATGTGTTCCTGCTTTCAGCCCTCCCTTTCTTTCTATCCTAAGTCCATCTGTCCGTTCGTTTATGGTAACGTAGTGTAATTAATGCTAGTATTAATTTAGGTCATTAATCAGCTTGCGTATCTCAAGGTTTTTCTTAGAAATGCAGTACACGTGTTATTGTAGAAAGCGTGTATTGATGCAGTAGGCTTTTACTATCAACGTGAAACGTTACAATTTGCAGACGAAGTAGAAAACAAGGGGATCTCGAGTACTGTCATTGTGACAGCACTGTTCTTTACCATTCTTCTTTCCTTTTATTGAATTTATGTGTTAGGCTTTACATTTACCTGATAATTTATATATGTGGATTTAGAATGTTTCACGACAGACATCCAATTGCGTCAAGAAGAGATCACAGACAGCCAAAATAAACTCTTAACCAGAATACTTTATTGGACTGACCACATGATCAGGAGTAGCTGCTAAAGTAGAGACCGTAAAAGTCCAATATTGTTGTTACTTTTGTTCAGAATAGACATCATTGCACTCCGGGTACACCCATAGGTGCTCAGTCTCCCTCAGCAGAAGTCGAAAGGTATGAATGCTAACTGTTCTTCCTGCGCGTTGGTTGTCAGTCGTATAATTTTTATAACTCTCATTCACTCCGGCAGTATTTTACATTTCTTCACTGTTCTCACTCATCGTCTTGTTATTTGGCATATTTTATGCCCTACATTCTTTGTGATGTCACTACACCCCAGACATGTTTACGTTCCGCCAGGTGAACTGTGGTATTATCGTAACATTAACAGGTCATTATCACAGGTCAGCGCTAATACGTTAATCTCTTTGATTCGTCGGCCACCGTTGATAGGAGACAATTATCGTTTGACACAATATGGTCTCGTACGAGGATGAATAGGAAGCCAATAATGTCCTTCTGATAAATCAGTCTGGGGGATTCATACACACAGGTGATAATTAGATCCGCTGGCCCCTATCTGTATCATTATTACATGTAAATCTGTCTGGGTAGACAATCTTGACGGAAGGGCTTTAGACAGGTAATCAGTGCACAGATTTGTTTGTTTGCACAAGATGCCACCGAAAATATCACGGCATATTGAAAGAGGTCACGCAATGGAGTTTTAAAATGTAATATTTTAAAACATGAGGGGGAGATTATGAATTTAAACAACCCAACCCAGATAGTGCTAAAGAGCTTACCATTGGTTTGATTAGAGAGCCGGAATATACGTTGGTTCTCATTGGCAAGTTTGCAGGGAAGTGCAATCAAGGATTTTGAACTGAGAATGAGAGATATCATCTACCGAAACCAGAGACACAGATCAGATACTGCATAGCATCGTCAAATGATCAAACTCCCAGAAGCAAGTGAGACATCAAACTTAGAAATCCATATATGTGACAGATCGAGTATTTGGGAAACTTTGGAACTTATAAGTAAACCCACATTTTTAAATACAAGACTGGAAACTTAAGGGACTAGGACGTTAAATATCAAGACTGGAAACGTAGGATTTGGACCACCTGTCAAAAGAGAATATTTCCAGACCAAGTGATTCACAGAACAACCATAAAAAGAGAAATTTCTCAGGCCAAGTGATTCGAGAGCATATAACCTAAATTGCTCGTGTCCATTCTAACCTGTGTGAGGAGATTGTAGATTCCCAAATTTTTGGGGTAAGTTTAATATTTATTTTAATAATGTGAATTTGACATGTTTCTTGCTTAAGTGTTTATATATGAGGCTGGCAACCTCAGCATATGAAAATAATTTATTCATGAACCGCTACAGCAAGCGCTGGTGATTGTTTCTGGCTAGTCATGTGGAAAACCGACAGCAGAGGTGACCCCAGATTCCGACTGGAGCAGTGATGAGTGATGATTCCATCACATGTCCCTCAAGTGTATCATATCATTTTGTGAGATATATGTAACTTGTTAATGTTAGTTCAGGCACACACCATTATTCGCGCTGTCCAGAGACATTTTCCAAGTTTATTACCCAGGAGAGTACTGATGATTTTAATCGTCTTCATTCAGCTACGCTGTGTACTCAAGAATTTAATTCTTCTGAGAGATTAACATTCATGGATGGACAGCGAGATGATGCGCCTGTTAAACGTACATCTCAGTGTACTTATCAGAGGAATTTGTTCTTTCTATTTTGTCTAAAAAGTTTGTAGTTACAAGCTATCAGACTGTTTGAAGTATTGAAGTTTCTACCCCGCTAGTGTGAAAGATGAGCACCAACAGTGACCGCCTATATTAGATGAGTTATGTGGAAAAGTGCACTCATCATCAAAAAGAAGTGACGGAAACCGCGGCGACAGGACTCACCTATGTAAGTTAGGACCTGATGTAAGGCATCAGGAAAACGGAATTTTATTACTCTCCTATTATCTCTATGCAGACGCTTTCATCTAAAATTTCACCAATCTTTCCATATTTATTTAACCCTGTTTTTTTTCTAACCAGCAGCACTCTAGCTTTCCAGCTCTTTTGGCCCAATGACATGTCATTGCAAGGCTGGGGGGTCAGTGGACTTTCCTTCTAACCCGATCAGGAGCTTCGCTCCTTCCCATCCACACGGGATTTATTTAACCTGTTAAAGACTAGTTCACTATTAAACTTGTGACAAGTTATTTTAAAGAAAACAAATAAAGTTGATTCAGTTATAACATGTATGAAAGCAAACGTAAGAGTAAGACTATTATATATATATATATATATATATATATATATATATATATATATATATATATATATATATATATATATATATATATATATATATACGTATCTCTAAACAGAGCTATACCATTAAAAGAGGAAATCGCTGAATTAGCTCGGCTGGGGGCTTGAACGGGCTAAAGCCATTGCTTAAATCCTTCACAAAAGGCGACGGATCAGATATACGTTAACAGTGTTCGGCCCAATGCAACATTGTTTCTTGACTTCTGAAAATATCTTGTGAACACTTTTTTAAGGTAGAAGCGTCATTACCCTTCTATTTACATCTCTGCCAAGGGTAATCTTGTGCAAAGGTAGACACATTTGACGACTCATTTAGATACTCTTGAGTTTTGGCCACTTTGGACTACTACTGCAAAGCAGGGAAGGCAATCCATGACAGTATATACGCCTGATGCATCCTCTCTCACGTCCATCCCTACCATCCCATGCCTAATGGCAAACTCCAGCAATCTTCGCCTCGATGATTCATCGAAAGCAGTGTCATTCTCTAACAAGTGATCACTAACTGACCTCAGTATCTTTCCTTTGTCCATATCCAATGCACCTACAATAGGTGCCCTTGACGCTAGTTTATCAGCTCTTTCATTGCCGCATACCCCTGCATGACCAGGACAGTAGATTCACGCCTTGTTCTTGAGAAAATGTCCAATAATAACACTGAAAGCCCAAGCCTTATGACTTTCCTCAAGTGGAAAGAGTAGAAGAATTTAGTACACTGTAACTTCATCTATCTGAGGGATTACTGTATCTTAAACTAGTTGCAGTAAACTACGGCTTTCTTGTGCGTCAAACTTGTGTAATAGTTCGTCCGATATCGGGGTGAGTTGTAATATGTACATTTGATTCATTTTATATTTGCGCTGTGACATGAATAATTTCTAGTGGCTGTACAGTTTCATATGAAACCACATCACTGTAAATAAATTAACACATAACCATCACTGAAAGAGCTGTTAACTGCTTCGTGCGGCTTTCCTCACAAGGAACCAACAGCAGAGGTGGCCCCAGGCTCCATCGTGAGCAGGGAATGGATCCATTGTGAGTAGGGAGTAGGTGATGATATCATGGTGTACCTATTTAGTATACTAGCGCTTAATGAAGTTTCGTGGGGTCGGAGTGGCTCATAGGTATGGTATCCGCCTCGTATTTAAGAGGTACCGAATTCGAATCCCAATTGAGGGATTTTAATTTACTGAAATATTTTTTCAGAGCCGGTGATCCTAATTACATCATACTCCCCCTGGTCTCATGGGTAGTGCGATCGGATGCCTAGCCTTCTCGGATAAGGGCGAAAGAAATAGGAGGTCCCGTGCGCAAGTTGCGCAAGTTAAAAATCCCACGGCATTTGGAAATCGTAGAGAGTAAGCTTATCAGGCCGCTGCCCTAGCAAAATTTAAAAATCAGGAAACCTACCCACCACAAAAAATATTTATAGAATGTGTGATTCCAATACATTATATACACATATTGGGATTCTCGCCGGTGCTACGGAGATAGTGCACTACGCTGAGATCCTCCTTGTGTGATCTAAGGGAGGAGATCGGAGCACTAATGGCGTTGTCCGTGTGCAATGAAAATAGTCCTTACAAACCAAACCAAAACAAAGGAAGTTCGTATGTAAATATGTAAATATTTCAATAGTCGTCTTCCATTGTCAAAAAGCAGCTTCAATGACTTTCTGTTGTTAAAATGAACGCTCATGGAGTGTAAAAATTCTGAAAAAGATGAAAGCGGAGGCCGCCTGATGTTCATATCAGGAGATCCATTACTTAAAAAAGGCATCTGTTTCCTCTTAGTTGTAATACAAGTTGCTATAGTGCATTTCAAAAAGACCGGTCGACGATTGACTTCAAATATTTTCATATTCCCTGCACTTATAAACATTACTTTTTGCATGTGGTCTTATATTTTCAATGTCCCAAAGTTTTTATAAAATTCAATGTTGCAGGTACTGTTCTTTTCTTGCAACGGCTAATTCCTTTGATCTTTTATAACGAAGTAATTATTTTGTCCTGAAAGAAAATAATTTACCGTAAATGACGGAAGTTGCATATTTTCGCCATAGGCGTCTATACAATTCGAATGTTAGAGCGGTTTGTTAACTGATTACTACGTGAGGTCCTTTTTTATTTCTTCGAAATAATTGAGAGATTAATAACGCCTATTCGTTGTAAATGTTACTTTTTATACTAAAACGTGAATGGATGCATGAAGAGGTGAAAGTACTGTGTATGTTAAAAATAGTATTGAAATCGTGGAGATAAAAAGGAAATGAATTGGTTCATCTATACACATAGATGGAGGAGAAAACATATAAAACATATAAGGTATTTACAAACTTATTCTGAGTCAGACGAGTCTAACATATTGATGACTATTCTCGGCTGAATGAACGACAGTCCATCTTTTTTCCAATTGTCATTTTCCTCTTTTAAGACATGGTCTTCACATTTACACCAATAATCTTTGTCTATCGGCGAGAGGGCGGCATATGTTAGTTCTTTCATATTGCATAGTTTGAAAGTTTTATTTTCAGCTGACACCTGTCCTTTAACTTTCGCCCAAACGAGTTCAATTGGGTTTAAATGTGAATGATATGGTGGCAGTCTCAAACACATATGACCATGCTATTGAATCAACTTGTCTATATGGAATATCTTGGTCTTTTGTGATTTCTTAACAAGAGATAGTAATTCAGGTTTCTGAAACCCCTCGTTAAATGGAATGTCTTCTTTTCTGAGCCAAATCTTTATAGCATCTTTTGTACTCGAAGATCTCGGGATTTTGTCTTCTTCTGCCACAGCGTTGTGGTATGATGCGTTGTCCATTATCAGACAGGATGGTCTGTCTAGGGACGGAAGAAGAGTATTTTCAATCCACTCTCTAAATATGTTACCGTTCATCTCGGTATGATAGTCCCGGTTTCCGTACAATTGGAAGTGAAAATAAGTTCAGCATTTTTCCCTAGCCCATTATGTCTGCTGCCTGCATGTGCCATTATCAGATGTTGTCCTTTTCCACTGGGTACACATCCTTTAATCGTTCCATCTGATAACTGCCATTCCTTTTCACTTGTGTGGTGAGCATTGATCCAAGTTTCATCCACATACACAATATCATAATCTTGATTACGCATTTCCTGTACTTCACGTAAATATTTACTTCTCATAGATACTAAGTGCGGCTTCTCGCAGATGACGTTTCTTCCACTAGCGCACTTCCTAAACGTAAAGCCAATGCTTCTAACAGTTCTCCATAATGTGGATTTCGACACATCAATGTCATTGTGTGTTCTCAGCCGAATTTTCAGTTTTCTTAGTGTCACAGTTTCTTTGGAATTGAACATTCTACAAATCTCTCTTCTAATCACATCCCTGTCAAAACTATCTATTACTTCCTTTCTTAATTGCGTCCTGGTATTGATTGAACTGAAAATTCCATTAGCTTTGAGTAATTGATGAAATGAGCGTTTACTTAAACCCAAAGCGTGAATAGTTCTCTTTTCAGGATTTGAGAGACTCCGATACAGTTTACCACGCTTAGCTTCTCTGAAGAAATATTTATACATCTTCACTGCCATTGTATGCAGTGTAAGGAACTTGACTTTCATACCCATTGTATTACAGACCCAGAATACCGCAAGATACGCTTATGCACTGAAATATACAATCAGTAGAACGGTAACAGAACGCACCGGAAGGATCAATGTAATGTTCAAAACACTACGATAGTGAGCTGAAACACGGAGAAAATCACGTGAAATGCGTTCAAGATGTTAAATAAATTAGCTCACAAATATGAAGGGGTAAGCCCTCTCAATACACGGTTGGACTAGGAGGTGGTCGATTTTGTATACTTTAAATAAAGAAAATTTAAAACCATAAGTTTGTTTACGAGGAAAAAAATGTCCCCCTCGGGACATAGCGATCATATGCAAAGTTGCAACAATTACGATCATGTGGTTGCAGAGATATTGAATATTAAACAGCGGCAAACATTGTGAAACGCACTATAGAAGTTGACACTAGACACCAACATCAGACGGGTGTTGAAGACACTTGAGAATCTTAATAGTTAACCAACCATTACTGCATAGGACACCGGGAAGAAATATTTTGACAACGGTAAGAAATTTTTTGCCAAGTGGAAGAATTATTTTGACAAGTGGAAGACATTTTTTTGTCAAGTGGAAGAAAATATTTTGATAAGGGGAAGAATTTTTTTTTGCCACGTTGCAGAAATATTTTGACACCGGTAAAAAATATTTGACAAGTGGAAGAAAATATTTTGATAAGGGAAGAAATTTTTTTGCAAAGTGGCAGAAATATTTTGATACCGGTAAGAAATATTTGACAAGTGGAAGAACTATTTTGACAAGTGGAAGAAATTTTTTGACAACGGTAAGAAATATTTTGATAGGTGGAAGAAATATTATGACAACGGTAAGAAATATTTTGACAACGGTAAAAAAATATTTGACAAGTGGAAGAAATATTTAAAGAAGTATTTTACAGTTGCTCTATTTACCTACACATTGGACCCTTTGCGCAGGCCTGGGAGAAAATTTTGGGACCATCTTCGCTGCTTGGAAGAAAAGCTTTTACTAAAGTTTGAAGACTGCAGGACAAAACGTAGATACCCGTTTGATACTTGGAACAACTACTTAGTTACATTTATTTAATATACTACATTTTCGTGGCCGCTCCTTGTTTGAACCGCTTGGGAGACAATATAAAACCTATCACCAGATATCGCCCGTGTGAAAAAAGTGAAACCTTAATTCACGGGGGTTTGAACACACGAACGAAGGAATGTTTCTTTTATAAATTTCTTCTATTGATCGATTGTTTTTTGAACTTGTGACGTGAACAGAAATAAGCAGCAGGGTTAGTCTTACAAAGGTAAAATGTTAGTCTTACATCTAAATACGCCACAAGTACAGGGCGGAAAAAATGTCGGTTTCAGTAAACGTAACTCCGCCATATATACATGCGAACAACGCAGATATGCCCTTTTTTCGTCTACCAATACGCAAAACTCTGCCTGTTATATTTTTTATTACGCTTTTCTAGATAGCTATATTTAGCCCTGACGTCACCCTCTATGGTACCGGAATTTTATAAACGAATCATGGTTTACGCGCGATTTTTTGCGCGGGCCATCGACCGCGTTTCTTTCTAGTGAGGGTAAAAGAACGTGTGTTTTGAGTTTTATTAAAATGGCTGAAAATGGCCTCGACATTGTTTCAGTTACAGACTGCAACACTAAGGGATTGTCTAGTTTTCGCCATAATCTGTCTGCCTGTGACATATTCTCTACGGTTGTGTTCAATAAAACTGTCTATTTGGCCTTGTCCAGCCTGCCCTTTGACAGTATATTTTATGTTGGAGACTACAGCTGTGTGTGGATCATTTACATAACTTTAACTGGACATTGGGGTGAGTAGATTTATTACTCATGATATAATATAAATAATAAAGAAAACTACCACGTGACCCAGCGCCCGTCTCAATATGTAGTTACATTCACCCAACAACGGGAATTCCCTGTCACATTTTTACATCAAAATCATAGTTGCCTCCGACGCCACTTCACCTCTCATCGTCTTATATTCTCATCACTAGCTACACACACACACAACACAAAACCAAAATCATCCCCACCACACACCGAGCATTAGTCATCTTCCTCTATAACATGTATTATTTTTTATATTTTCCTCTTTATTCTATAGCGGGTAGGAAAAAGGGAATTCACTTAGTGAGTGCTTATAAAAATTCCTTCTTCTCAAGTCAAGAAGCAACATAGTTGCATGAAGGTTCTGGAACAAATCGGTTGTTATATTCACATAAAAAAAGGACAACTCCTTCCAATAAAAATGTTAAAGCTACTTCTAAATCAGCTTGTTGTTTGTAACAAGACTACAACACATCCACATACATTACAGCGTTCTGATGAGATCACTGTTGGATAGTGTACCTATACCTAAACTTTCATGAAATACACAAAAATAATCTCCTGTTATTGTTTAAGAATACACTACCTCCACAATAATTGGTCAATCTACACAAGTCTGCGGTATGACCTCTATAAAATTGACAGTGAAAAATCAACATATAATCGCTCCTGTAAAGTTTTATTTTTTTATTTTTGTTATTTTTTTTTGACGTGTGAAGTTATGCGCGCATGCGCATACGTCCTCGGTGATCTGATAAATATACATCTAGCGTTTATACAGCGTCGAGATGACCCCTAAATATTATAGAAATAATGACTTAACAAAACTATTTAAAACACTACAGATAACCATAGTGATTTTACACTGTGAAAAGGACTATCAAACCAAGAAAGCTAACACCAATTAGTTGTAATTCACACCAATACCTGCACACAAATCACCAGACAAACACACTTTTTTGGAGGTTCACAACAAACGCGGGGCGGAAAAAATGTACTAATGGTCTCAATAAACATCACAATAAGTTAGTCTTTTATCTGTACTCGCCAACACAACGCCGACTCATACACAACACAACGACCCAAAAACCCAAAACCTACCAGTTACACTACACCACACAACAATTACAATACCTACACACAAAATTACCAGACAAGAACAAAACCAATACCACCTATACCCCACCGCTTTTACATTGGCTTACTCCAGCGCTACACCTCAACACATCTGTGAGTCATCACCACAGCCAGTCAAAATCAATAACCCCCACACTCTCACTTAGAAAAATCCTTAGTAACCTACTAGCCCGCCATTATCGCTTTTTTATATTTTCCGCCATTATCGCTTTTTTATATTTATATATATATATATATATATTGTATGTATATATGTATAAAAGTGTAGATATAGTCAAATCTCTAACACTGCCCTCCACCTCTAGGCGCTGGCCCTAGTATAGGCAGGTCTCTAACACTTCACTCCCACCTCTCTATGCTGGACCTGGTATAGGTAAGTCTCTAACACTTCACTTCCACCTCTCAATGCTAGACCTAGTATAATGACGTCTCTAACACTTTACTCCCACCTCTCGCTGCTGTCCCTTGTGTAGTTTCTAACACGTCACTCCCACCTCTCGATGCTGGCCCTAGTAAAGTCTCTAACACTTCACTCCCACCTCTCGCTGTTGGCACATCCGCCTTAAACAAACACACCAACGGCACAATACAACATCACACAAAAATCCCCCCTAACCTACACCCGCCCGCTACACCACAATACACCCATGCGTCGTCCCACCTACACCACACTGCTTTTACATTTTCTTACTCCAGCGCTACACCTCAACACACTTATGAGTCATCACCCCCAGAGGTGAAAATCAATAACCCCGACACTCTCACTTAGAAAAACACTTAGTAACCTACTAGCCCACCATTATCGATTTTTTATATTTTCCGCCACTATCGCTTTTTTATATTTATATATATATTGTATGTATATATGTATAAACAATCACCAACACACAATACAAATACACATAACAATTAAAATACCTACACAAAAAATGGTATAGTCAAGTCTCTAACACTTCACTCCCATCTCTAGGCGCTAGCTTTAGTATAGTGACACGTCTCTTTCACTCCCACCTCTAGAACTCTAACACTTCACTCGCACCTCTAGATGTTAAACCTAGTATAGGTAGGTCTCTAACACTTCACTACTACTTCTAGATACTAGACCTGGTATAGTCAGGTCTCTAACACTTCACTCCCACCTCTCGATGCTGGACCTAGTATAGGCTCTTAGACTTCACTCATACCTGTCGCTGCTGTCCCTAATATATAGTCTCTAACACTTCACTCACATCTCTCGACGCTGGTCCTAGTGTTGTGGAATATTCTAATCCACATATATAAATTAAAACGTAAATGTAAAGCTTAACAAATAAATTTAATAAAAGGAAAGAAGAATGGTAAAGAACAGTGCTGTCACAATGACTGTACGCAAAATCCCCCTTGTGTTCTCCTTCGTCTGCAAATTGTAACGCTTTCACGTTGATAGTAAAAGCCTACTGTGTCGCTGCACGCTTTCTTCAATGAAACGTGTACTGTATTTCTTGGAAAAAATCTTGAGATATGCAGGCTGATCAATGACCTAGATTTAATATTTCATTCATTCCATACACGGCGTAACTAAAAGACAGATAAAGCAGGAGAGAGAGAGGGGCGAATGAAGGCAGGAAGCATGCAACACTAAACACGCGTCGCGCGATACACAATTGCTGCCGTCACGCGTGTAAGGCCACATGCACTAACTTTTTTTCAGACGGACAGTGATAAAAACACTAACTTTCCCAGAGTTAGGTTTTAAAAAACCTGGAAAACGCTTATTAGGAAAGATGACAATAGATGGGTTTACGTTTGAAGACATGACAGTACCCAGATACCACATGGGGATGGAAGTGAACAGGAGGTGGTAGAAAATACATATTTTGAACGCAGCCACTTAGCTCTTTTAAATTTGTATATTTGGGTTATCAGGAATACCTATAACGCCTAATATGAGGCTAAGTCGACTTATTGAGCGACTGGTGAGAATGTGTCTCATAAACTGAGAGAAATTATTTCTCTACAAGTATATTTTTCCAGGAAGGTGTCATCAAAGTATAATACAATTCTGGCAATTACACAATGCCTAAAAAATTCATATCATCATTTCGCATTAGATATCTTAAATTTATGATTTATGAAGAAAAAAATCATCAAAGCACAGCGGTGAATAAACATCAATGAACCGCTATGTAGTGATACAATCATTATATTATTAAATTACAAATGTGTATCTATCATGATATAGAAAAGGAACTACTATAGAACTAGACATATCAAGAAGTCTAAGCCCTAATAGTTATGTGGAATCATGTGGGCATCTTGACAGAATGTCTGCCATCACATTATCTGATCCACGAATAGCTCGCACAGAGAAATGAAAAGGTTGAAGAGCAATTGCATATCGAGTAGACCTCGAGCTCTTCAAATTCTTACTCTGTATAGCAGTAAGAGCTTTTTGGTCGGTTTCTACTATGAAATGTGCGCCTAGAAGGAATCTCTGTAGTTTGAGGATCGACCAAACCATAGCTAATAGCTCACGGTCCAAAACTGAATAATTCCTTTCTGCCGCATTAAGTTTTCTGGAAATATACATTACAGGATGCAGAGTTCCAGAGTACTCTTGCATTAGTGCCGCTCCAATCCCAGTGGATGAAGCGTCACTACGAAGAACGAATGTCTTATCTTTAGTGGGTAGCACTAAAATAGGTGGTGTTGAAAACAGTGTTTTAATCTTATCCAGAGAGCATTGGCATTCCTGAGACCAGTGGACCACATTAGGCGAACCTTTCTTTAGAAGTGTTGAGAGAGGTGCCATGATAGAGGATAGATTCTGAATGAATCTGCCATAAAATTGAATAAGACCTAACAGACTTCTCACCTGTTTTTTAGTCTTAGGAATTGAGATGTTAAGTATCTTACTAGTATTATGGTCCTCTGTCTTTAGGAAACCATGACCAACTCGGTGGCCTAGGAAAGAAATTTCGCTAAAACCAATATAGGCTTTAGAGGGTTTCGCTGTCAGGTTGTGCTCACGCAAAGTAGACAGCAATTCATCTAACCCTGAATAGTGATCTTCCCAAGTATCGCTGAAAAGACAGATGTCGTCTAGATATGCAATGACATCTGACCGATAAGATAGGATTCGGCGCATCATGCGTACGAATGTAGCTGGTGCGTTCATAAGACCGAAAGGCATAAAATTCCATTGGAACAAACCTCTAGGTGTTGAAAAAGCCGTGAGAGGTTTGGCGCGTTCAGATAAAGGAACTTGCCAATATCCTTTAGACAAATCAAGTTTAGTGAAAAAATGAGATTTGGAGAGTCGAGTAAGTAGCTCTTCCAGTAAAGGCATAGGTTCGGCATCGAACTTAGTTACTTGATTCAATTTTCGATAGTCAACGCAAAGACGTATGTTATTGTCTTTTTTACGCACAATAACCATCGGCGAAGAATATGCAGAGGTGGATGGTTCGATTATTTTCAAATCTATCATCTCATCCAACTCTTTCTCGACCTGTGCTTGAAAATGTATAGGTATAGGATAAGGTCTAATCCTAATAGGAGTATGGTCAGTTAGAACAATGTCATGTTGAATGACATTCGTTTGTCCAGGGATGTCAGTGAGTACATCCTGAAATGTTTGCAACATAGTTGAAACTTGTCGCTGTTCTCCTAGAGACAAATCAGGAGAGACAGTAACGTTCTTCCATGATTCACTGGAATGAAGTGGGATCATTGGAAGAGGAAGATTTACATCTGAAAAACTTGTTTCCTCATCCTGTATCACGGACAGTGATGAGTAATGACCATGTGGTACTGGAGAATTGTCCGTTGCTTGGAAAATGGGTTGCAAATAATCCGGACGTTCATGGAATTCAGTAAGCATATTGATGTGGAAGGTTTTATGCTTCCCATCAATATCGACAATATAGTCGACATCGGAAATTTTCGATATTATATCGTACGGACCTTTCCAAGAAATAAGTAATCTGTTTTCCCTACAAGGTAGTAATACAAATGCTTTGTCACCAGGACAAAGTTGTCGTAAGCATCTCTTCTTATTGGCAAATTGCCTTGCCTTCTGTTTCGCAAATTCAGAAGAAGAAGTTGCTAATTTGCATGCTTCGATAATCTTTTGTCTCAACGCGATGACATATTCGTAGGATGACTTTGTGTCATCGTCAATATTGTCAGATGTTATGAGATCGTGAAGCAACGACATAGGGCCACGCGGACGCGCGCCAAAGACGAGTTCAAAGGGAGAAAATCCCGTATGTTCATTGGGTACCTCTCTGTAAGCAAAGAGGGCCGCAGGTAAAACTCTGTCCCAGTCCTGAGGATGATCCTCAGTTATCTTCCCCAGTAAGTTTTTAAGTGTTCTATTAAGGCCTTCGACCATACCATTAGACATTGGATGGTAGATACTACTTAAAGATCTATCTATCTGCAGAGTAGACATTACTTGAGACATGGTATCTGATATTAGTTGGGTGCCATGGTCTGACAATATCTCTCCGGGGAACCCCAGACGAGAAAATATAAGCCAAAGAGCATCTGCAATATCAGCAGTAGTAATGCTCTTCAGAGGAATAGCCTCTGGCCAACGTGTGCACATATCAACACACGTCAAGATAAACTGATGTCCTCTGGCAGACTTGATCTTCAATGGACCAATTATGTCTATGGCCATTTTTTGGAACGGCCGAATAGGAATGTCCGCCGCCTGAATGGGTGCAGCATGCCGTGGACCTTTGGATTTAACTTCCTGACATACTTTACAAGATCGACAATAAATCCGTATGTCCTTGTTTACCAATGGCCAAAAGAAAGCCGCAAGGACTCTTGACTTAGTACGGGAAAAACCCATGTGTCCAGCACACTGAGAGTCGTGAGCGTGCTGCAAAATTTTAACTCTCAAATTCTTGGGAACCAGGATTTGAGAATGACTTGACGTAATGGAGTCTTGAACCATACGTACAAGTACGCCATTCTTCTTTGTAATCCACGATTTACGACTTGTGTCTTTATTCGGATCACCTTTAGTTGCAAGAATGAAGAATTTCTTCAGAGTGGGATCATCTTCTTGATGTTTTATAAACGAGTCACGAGAAATTACCAAGGGATTATCTTGGTTATGCACTTCATTATTTTCAATAGATGAAGTTTGAGGCATATTAAGAGCCTGAGCTCTAGTGACTACAGCGTTAGCAATCTGCATGTTTTGCCTTTCCCACGTGGAAATTTGTTGCGGAGTGCATTCTTTGACTCCATGAATGCGACCGATGATGAGGTCAGCGATCGGATTCGGAAGAAGACATGCGTGTACATCTCCTGTAAAGAAAGGAGTAGCAATCCTAATGATAGCAGTAGAGTATTTCTCTAATGTGCCGCCAAATGTTACACATTTGACTACTTGTCCAGTGGCACGGGAAGGATCTACGAGTGACTGCCTAACACCAATTGTGGTGCATCCAGAATCAAATAGCACAGAGACTGGATTGTTATTCACTAAACCCTTATGTAAGACAAGAGAACCTCTTCCATCATGCGCGACTGATGCCGGAAGAGCAGGAAGAGGATGGCCACAGCTTAAAGTAGACACTGTGGTTGGCTCAAATAGCGTTTTGCATTGGGGGCACTGAGATGCTCTCCCAAAATCAAAAGCGGCACATGCCATATTACTAGCATCATTATTATCTTTACTCTGTTTATAGGCTTCATTGGACTCTTGTTGTGCAGAGTTTGCCTGAAAATGTGGTTTATGTCTTTTGTATTGAGATCTACCTCGGTTATTATCACCTCTGTAGTTATTGTTACCTCTATTGTAACCCCTATTTGGGTTTGAGTCATAGTTCCCTTGGTTACCATTATCATATTCATTATAATGAGTATCTCTGTAATTATGATCTTGTTGACTCCAAGACGGATAACCCTGATAGTTTCTATAATTACTTCCTCTACGGAAATTCCTATAATTATGACCACCCCTGTGTCGAGAGCTATCAGCTCGTCTCCAGTTCTTTGAAGAAGAACGCTGAAATGATTGGTTACCTTGGTTTTGATAACTATTATGGTTACCTTTTTTATCAAATCTGTTTTGAGGTCCCTGAAATCTGTGTGAATAATTGGGATTGTATGGTGTTGCTGAAGCAACTGGCATACTCTCCTTAATCTTAGTGTTGCCAAAAGTCACGTCGGGGTGTGCAGTGACATATTGGGAACAATATTCTTCCATTTCTTTTAGAGATTTGGGTTTACGCTCATGTATAAATTCAAGGAAAGGTTTGTTCACACATGACATAATCTTATCTCTGAGCAACAAATCCATAAGTCCTTCATACGTTTTTTCTGTTTTGGAAAGCTCAATCCAACGATCAACTGTGAGACGTGCCTTTGCAGTGAATTCTGAGAATTCTACACCCGTCTCAGGCACCATCGTTTTAAATAAAAGGCGATAGCCTTCCTCACTTAGCTGATATTTTTTTATCAAAGCCGCCCTAATGACATCATAATTATCCTTATCTGCTTCTCCTACAAGGCATAATCTAGTCAAAGATTCACCTTTCAAGTTTTCTGATAATTGATTAGCGTATTGTGATTTATCCACATTATGTGTACGACAAGAACGTTCAAATCTATCCAGCCAGAATGTAATATCGTCACTGGACTGATTGAACGGTGGAACCTTAACCTTGTAAGTAGAAGGTTTACCATTACCACTAGATGCCTGATTAACATTACTCATACTTGTCAATCTCAATTTCTCTAACTCAAATTCATGTTCTCTTATTGCTTTTTTCTCTTCAGCATCTAATCTTTTTTGTTCAGCCTCCCTGTCTAATCTTTTTTGTTCAGCTTCCCTGTCTAATCGTTTTTGTTCAGCTTCACTGTCTAATCTTTTTTGTTCCGCAGCAGCTTCTCTTTCTAATTTTTTTTGTTCAGCTTCACTGTCTAATCTTTTTTGTTCCGCAGCAGCTTCTCTTTCTAATTTTTTTTGTTCAGCTGCAGCTTCTCTTTCTAATTTTTTTTTGTTCAGCTTCAAATCTCCTTTCCTCCACCTGCATCTGCAATTTCTTTTGTTCAGCAGCAGCCTCAGCTTCTCTTTCTAATCTTTTCTCTTCCGCTATAGCTTTTCTTTCTTCTGCAGCTAATCTTTTCTCTTCTGCAGCTAATGCTTTGTCATATTGAGCAACTGCCCATTGTTCTAATTGTTGACCAGTCTTATCAAGGGCTTTCCCTTGTGTAATGAAGTATTCTAATGTAGCCATGATGTCTAACAATAATACTAATCACCTGAATCAATAATAATACCACAAGTTCTCAATGACTTGATTAATCAGTATACTATCCCAATATCTGTGGGTCACAAGCCTTTAATAAGGTCTTGTATAATAGTAATAATAATCAGGTACTGGTTTATACGTGAAACTAAGAAGGGCTGGACCAACTGTAACTACACAGAAAAGGTTTGACATCAGCAAATTGAAGGACCCCCTTACCAGAAAAGCTTTTGCGGCCGACATTAAGAAACGATATCAATTTGCCAAAAGCCAGGAAAAGACATTGACTGATGATATAGACCAGAATTTCAACACCATTTCAACAGTATATAAGGAAAGTAGCAAATCATGCTTAGGATTCCAGGAAAGGAAGAAGCAAGACTGGATAACACCAGAAACACTAAACACCATAAAGATGAGAAAGGAAATGAAAAGAAAGAAAACAGAAGCGAAGTCCCCCAGGTTAAAGCAACTATATAGCGAACAGTACAGCCAGCTGGACAGGGAAGTTAAACGACAAACCCGAGCCAACAAAAGGAATTTCCTAGACGATCTTGCAAAACAGGCAGAAGAGGCAGCACTGAGAAATGAACAAAGCACAGTATACAAAATAACTAAATTCATCAGCGGAAAACAAGGTGCAAACAATATTACATTAGTAAGAGATAAGCAAGGAAATCTCATCAAGACAGCAGAGGACAGGAAACAAGATGGGCAGAGCACTTCAGAGAAACTCTGAACAAGGAAATACCAGAGACACAATTGAATGTTCCTGAGGCTGAAAACGATCTAGATGTAAATACAGACATTCCACGAAAAGAAGAAATCATCACAGCAATCAAAGGGTTAAAGAACGGTAAAGATTCGGCCATGATAACTTAAATGCAGAGCTATTTAAGACAGACCCTGAGCTAGCAGCAGAACTATTAGAACCACTATTTGCACAAGTGTGGAAAACGGGGACAACACCATCAGAGTGGAACAAAGGAATAATTGTCAAATTGCCCAAAAAGGGAGATCTTGCAGACTGCAATAATTGGAGAGGAATCACTCTTCTCTCAGTTCCCAGCAAAATACTAGGCAGGATAATTATACAGAGAATTTCAAAGGCAGTAGACTACAAACTGAGGAAAGAACAAGCAGGATTTAGAAAGAACAGAAGATGTGTAGACCATATATTCACTCTCAGGAACATTATAGAGCAGTGCTCAGAATGGCAAAGACAGCTTTACATAAATTTTGTTGATTTTGAAAAGGCTTTTGACAGCATACATAGGGACAGTTTATGGAAAATACTGAGGGCTTATGGAATTCCAAGCTGCATAGTGACAATCATAAAAAGCCTCTATGCCAACTTTACGTGTAGTGTTGGGCAGAGCAACCTAACCTTCGAGGTGAAGACAGGAGTACGACAGGGATGCCCCTTATCAACCACTCTATTTTTAACAGTCATAGACTGGGTGATGCGCCAGACAACAGAGGGCAGTCCAAGAGGAATAAGATGGACTACATTTTCTACATTGGAAGATCTGGAATATGCAGATGACATTGCACTGCTGGCACATTCACATCAACACATCCAGGAAAAAACGGATAGACTTAATAAATTTAGCCAGCAGGTGGGCTTGAACATCAATTTAAAGAAGTCTGAGGTCATGACGCTCAATGTGAGCAACCCTGAGCCCATATCAGTAAGGAATCAGCAATTGGTACAGACAGATACCTTCACATACCTAGGAAGCATAGTAACACCAGATGGTGGGGCAGGCAAAGACATCAACATCAGAATGAATAAGGCAAGAACAGCCTTCTTTAGCCTAAACAACATCTGGAAGTCCTCCCAATACAGCACAAGCACAAAATTAAGATTATATCAGAGCTGTGTGCTTTCTGTGCTTCTCTATGGTGCGGAATGCTGGAGAGTCACAGAGAAGGAAATGTCAAAATTGTCCTCTTTTCACACAACATGCCTAAGAAAAATTCACCGCATCTTTTGGCCGAATACCATCACCAACCAAGATCTGCTTGCTCGTAGCAAGCAAGAGGACATGCACACCATCATAGCTGGCAGACGCTGGAGCTGGGTTGGTCATGTCCTCAGAAGAGACCCCGATGCCATCACAAGAACAGCTATGCTTTGGACCCCTGAAGGAAAGCGAAAGAGAGGCCGACCAAAAACAACTTGGCGGAGGACCGTGGAGGCTGAGATGCAAAGAATGAACCAGAGTTGGGGCACTGTACGAAGGATGGCCACCGACCGTGCAAAGTGGAATCAATTTGTTGTTGCCCTACAAGACGCCACTAGGCGTGATGGCCACTGACTGCTTTGACGGTCGGTGGTCAAGGATCGAAGAAGAGAAGAAGACTGGTTTATACCATAATCCAAGTGCAGTGCACAGGCAATTGTGTCTTATGAAATATACCTATATAAAACATATGTCAACCAACAGAATACATAAAGTACAAATAGGACTGACAATACAAGAACGTTTGCAGAAATCAAAATAAATCAAATAGGGAAATCAATGAAAATAATCACTGAATCTGCAAAGAATAACAACACAAATGACGTCACAATATATGAATATAAATTGAGAATAGAACTGAAAGATAGAAAAGGTTAGACCAACAAATTACAAACAAATCAAAACAAAACTAAAGAACAAAGAAATATTACAAAAATAACAATAATTACAGACTTCACAGCTAACACAAAAGCAACAGTTGTCGCAGCAAATTTTCAATCAAGAAAATTGCACCTATAGAAAACGCCCACAACGGACCCTCTATGACGTGGAATATTCTGTTGTGAGGACGCCGCCCAACCTTAAACACAACCCGCTGACATAGAAACTAACATACTATACAAACAAATAACATGTAAACATAAATATATATAAATTATGTGTATGATAGTATGTGTTGCAAAATAGGCTCAGTTTTACAGTAATGGCAAAGTTATTTTTATGAAAAAAAAACAAACTGCCACTTTATTCAATTAAACATTCTGGCCTTAAATATTAAAGTTCATATATGGAAAACAAGAAGATCCATCGATGAAAATAGGACTTCTTAGTTCACTCATACTGTCTTCCTGTTAACATTGACAAGAATTGATCCAACTGTTCTGTGAAACTCTATAATGTCCAATGTAAAAAATGTCAACAACGCTGACCTACATACTGCATTCACCTGACAGGTCACGTGACGAAGTGTTGACAAAGAGCAAACCAATACTGCAAGTGTGTCGTATCAGCCACAGGAAACGGTCTGGTATCGGTAATCTGTTGACTTCTGAACTTCTGCGAGGTCAAACCCAGAAAGCTGGTCCACCCGTTGATAAGATCTCTATGGTGTTGTTTGCTCCACTGTAGTGTATGGAATGTCAACTTGACCTACGCAGTGGTGTGTAGACATGGATTGAGTGTATAATGTGCGAATGATGATAAAGGTTCGTGGTGTTGACAAAAAATGTTCTTTTCTCACACTCATGTATGGCTGGAAGTCATCGACACCAACGACTGTGTACCTTTTCTAAAGTTTAATTGGACGTACACACTCGACAGCACAGATAGTGACAAATCACAGGTTGCCATAATACATCATAGTACAGTGGATAAATGGTCTTGCAATGTTACATGGGCACTCATGTAGAATAAGTGTATAATGGACTGTCAGTAGCCAAGCACTCAGTATCGCCCATACATATATCATCTGACTTCACTGACTGAGCACGTCAGCTTATAAACAATATTTCAGATGGCTTCTAAACCTAATCTCGTCTAGCGACGATTCTTCAACATAATGTTCAGCACATATTTTTCCATATAATAATATTGAACCGCTAATAACGGGTTCTCATGTGTAGCAGTGATCTCTGGACTAAACAAGCGATAATACGGGCATCCCTTTTCTCTTCTTGAAAGTCACTACATGTTTTTGGTTCCAAGATGGCTTCACTCGTGAGCTGTCACTCACGTTTGGATACAGATAATGAATCTGTCCTAAAGTTAGTCATTCATAAAACATTTCATTGCTCTGTAGATTTGATCATGAACAATTGACTGCAATCTACAGGATATAGTGCTGCTAGGAATCGAAGTCGTTTTCATCGAGTCAAATATATTCTCTTAGACATTCAAATCGTAACTATCAAAAGTGGTGGCTTCGATCGAGAGTTCATAAGAGTATCTTTGATTACCTTGGTAGAGGAAATATGAAACTGCCATTCCTTGGCAATACGACTAAACACTGGGGTAAAGCATACACGATAGGTTTAGACGACTATCACCTTCCCCACAAATACTGAGATCACTTTTTCCCCGGCGACAGGCCGACATGGAAAACACACAGTCCCTAACAGGACGAAGCCAAATCACACCACACTCTAGCGACACATCCGCCGAATAGCCTTCGACCTCTCTAGAGACAACAGAACATATAGTTCGACTTAGATATGTAAAGATATACAGATATAAGACAGACTCGTCCTACTCAGACAAACAATACACATAAATTCAGGCCATAGATATTCTGAAGCAAGAACAATCTATTATTACCCAAACAACGAATAAATCGCCGTAAAATGGATTTATCCGCGGAGTTTGATCGAAAGAGCCGACACAACTTTCAAGGGAAGTAACTCAATAATGACTTTCCCTTAAGCACTAAAAAATTACCTATGTATAATATTGTAAGATATCAAAGACTGCACGTAACAATGGGTTTACGTTTGAAAACATGACAGTACCCAGATACCACATGGGGATGGAAGTGAACAGGAGGTGGTAGAAAATACATATTTTGAACGCAGCCACTTAGCTCTTTTAAATTTGTATATTTGGGTTCCTTAGGGCTTGCTGACAAAGAATATGTAAAACGTTACGCAAATAGTCTAGGAATTACCAAGTTATGGCCAAAATAAAATAGTGGGGGTGCCTGACAGCATGAAATCATTTCTGCTCATAAAATTTTTTATAACGTGTTTGAAAAAACATTACGTTACGGAAATAGCCTACCATGTTAACTCCTATTTGATTGGAGCGCAACAAATGTAAGACTAAACACGATTGGTCGGGCTATAAATACTATCTTGTGTTGTCAGGGGAAACGTGAAAAGGTGTATTTTTTTTTGAAAAGATGTGTAGACATGGTTTCATTGGTTAGAGCTGCGAATATACTTAATTCAGAGCGTCTGTTCATTGCCACATCTTGTAATAAACCTACTAAGAAGCAGTGCTTTGAGCACCAGTGTATATTTTTTATAAAATAAAGCCTGGAGCATCGGCAGATCGGAGTTGTGCTATGTTCATTGCCAGTCAACGAAACTGTTTATTATTTCTATGAATTGTGGTAAGCTTGAAATATTCAATATCTTTTAATGAAAATTGAATGTAAATTGATAATTTATGTCTGTATATATGTGTAGTTCAGTAGCGAACATGATGTAAAGCCTATAGTGCTCCAGCCTGAACAGAAGGTGTCGGAGGAAAGTAAAACTGCATGGAATGGCCAAACAGTACACTGACACCTAGATTATTGACCATATGATAAAAATGCTTTAAGTATTGCAGAGGCGTAGTAACCATTAGGGAGGGAAATACTGGTATAAAGTATTTCAGATGAAGCTGACAGTTGGCCTAACGCTCTGAACTCAATGTTTGTGATGTATTGTGCTCAGTGTAGAAAGAGAGTATAAATTAGTTATGACGTAGAAGGTACATCCTTCTTGTTTTCAGGGACCGTGGTCTTAAAGTTATTGAGCAGCACCTGGTCAGAGCTTTGCTGAAGCCAGAGGTGGACAGCATACTCCTTGGTCCATATAGCAACCAGTGGGGTGGCTCCAGAACTCATTAAAGTAATCGAGCAGAGGAGTCTTTTACTGCAGTCATCACGAAAGATAAGAGAGTGTGGCCATGGAGCTCAACATTATGTACCCCCATCTTAAAATGACATTGTAAAAATAACATTAAGAGGGGAATTTAATTGTTTTAATGCCAGGAACTGAGAACATCTCCAATACTAGTTCCAACAAAGACAAACTATTGAAGTCATGATGACAAATACCAACAGAGCTTGAACAAAACAAAACCAGTATTACCTCATATTACTACTACACAACTGACACACATAGGATACTATTAATAATATATGTCATTACAAGATTCATATTAATAAATTCTGTACATATAACTTGTAATTTAAAATTGATTGTGATTCCTGGTTCCCTTTGTATTTGAATCAGGACACATATACATTCATGACAGCACGGAATACATATTGTTATTTGAAAAGTTATCAGTGACTCCTTTAAGATATCCTCGTAGAGTGTTTTATGTATGTGAGTGTCACAGTGTTGTCAAGTGTGGTGGAATAAATTAAATTGTTTATCTGTCTGTTGTTGTTATGACTTACACTTCATCATACACATACCCTAGACATATAACGTAGTCATCACACTATTCCAGAATAATTCTGACTGAGGTATACATATGTGGCAGCAAGTAAGGTTATCTATAATACACTACTCTTATTAGATATAGATACCTTCACAGCTGATCTCAGTCAGTACACTAAGTCCCCTATAAATATTTATAACATCCCACTTCACCACACCTAGTCAAGTCTCTAACACTTCACTCCCACCTCTCGATGCTGGTCCTAGTATAGTGACGTCTCTAACATTTCACTCCCACCTTTCAATGCTGGCACACGCGCCTGCTACACCCCAAAATGTACACACCAATGCGTCATCACCCGCGCCCCCACAAAAGACTCCACTCGCATCAAAAACACCCTTAGTAACCTACTAATCAAACAGTATCGATATATATATATAGAAAAGTGTAGAGAATTCAACGTTGACCTACATACTTGTTTCATTGATTACACCAAAGCTTTCGATTGTGTACAACATCAGCAGTTATGGGCTATTATGAAAAATATGGGATTTCCAAACCACCTTATACAACTCATCGCACTGCTGTACCAAGAACAACAGGCAGCCGTAAGAATAGAGGGGGAAACATCAGAATGGTTTGAAGTACAGAAAGGAGTAAGACAAGGCTGTACCCTTTCCCCTTACCTGTTTAACATTTATGCCGAGAATATCATGAGAAACGTAAAAGATGACCAAGAACACACAGAGTTTGACTCATTTAACATCGGCGGGTACCAGATCCCGGAAATCAGATATGCTGACGACACAGTCCTCCTATCGACCACCCCAAAAGGACTTGAACAATTACTTCTGTCCACCAAAAAACACAGCGAGGCCCAGAATCTATACCTAAACACCAAGAAGACCAAAGTATTGACAACAGACAAAGTAAAGACCAAACCAGAAATTGAAATTTATAACGAAGAACTGGAAAGTGTCAATGAATTCGAATACTTAGGATCAATCATTAACAGCTCTGGCGACTGTGCAGTAGAAATTAAAAGAAGACTTGCAATTGCTTCACATAAGCTAATACAGATGAAAAACCTATGGCAAGGCACAAGCAAAGAAACAAAGTTACAACTGATCAGAGCATGTATATTCCCAGTAGCAACATACGGCTGCGAGACTTGGACACTCAATAAAACAGTTGCAAAAAAGATTACATCATTCGAAATGAAATGCTACAGAAGGATGTTGAGAATACCCTGGACAGAAAAAAAGACCAACAGAGAAGTACTGCACTCACTAAACGTACAGGAACATTGGCTCCTAAATACCATCGCAATAAGGAAGCTGAAATTTTTCGGTCATATAAAAAGACATAATAGTCTGGAAAAAACAGTGATGGAAGGCATGGTCCCTGGAAAAAGGGGAAGGGGTCGACCTAGACGACGGTGGACCCAGGACATCACAGAGGGTCTGAACTTGTCTTTGGCTGATGCAGGGCGACTTGCCCAGAATCGTGATGCGTTCAGAGCAGCTGTAATGGAGACAACGTTCTGGAAAGAATATGTCACATGATGATATATATATATATATATATATATATATATATATATATATATATATATATATATATAGTATGTATATATATGTAACTCCCATATATATAAATATTGTATACACAACAATTAAAATACCGGCACACAAAAACCCATACCCCAACACACCCCACGAGTCGGCAGATCCGCCAACTTCAACAAACAATTAAGATACCTACCA